>PVKS010045491.1:0-13776 GCA_004027875.1 Aplodontia rufa
TGAAGCAGTCAGAGAAGAAGAAGCATGGAAGAAGCAAGCAGCAGTCAGGAGGAAAGCAGGGAGATGACCGACTGCTGCCTGAGAGAATCAGAGAGGCAGCAGCAGAGACAGCGGAGAGATCAGCAGCGGTAGGAGATGCAGGCAGTAAGAGCCTCGGCTGCAGAAATAAGGACTCTGTTATGGCAATAGAAACAAGGACTCTGAATGTGAATAGCCTTGACTCAAAGAGAGGGAAGGCGGGAAGCGCCTGGAGGCCTTTAGCCGCGGTAAAGAGAGAAATAAAGTGCTTGGAGAACTTAAGAGCAAATGGGTCTAGTTGAATGCTTTGTCCGGTCCCTACCGGCCGGGACTGGACAATATTTTATATTATTTTTGGAAATGAAAATTATAAAGCTCTATTTTGTTCATTATATATATAGTGACTAAAAGTTAAAATTATAGATAGTATAAATACTAAGGAATACATTTAGGCTTTGTTATTCAAACATTAACATTATTTATTAAATATTATGATTTTCTTTAATATTTGATTAAAGACATTCTTTACTCAAATATTGAATATGTGTTGCTATATGTATTTTTTTCATTGCTGGACAGTTCTGTTTTCCACTTCTATTTGTATTTACATCTTCAAGAAACTATTTCAGCTTTCTAAGCCTCAATTATTTATCAGTAAAACAGGGTCTATGACAGTCATTATTGCTTAGGGTATAGAAATCATTAAAGATTTAATGGATATATGGTTCTTTGGAAAATATGTAGTACATAAGTGTTTAATAAAAATTATTAGTCATTTACTCATGAGAAAACTTTCTTACCATAATACATGGGTCAATTAATATGTTTAGATTATTTCATGGGATATATTTCTTTTTATCCTGCAGATGAACAATGAATATATCAAAAAGTTGTTCACTTAAAACAAGACAACAAGGTAATTAATGTACATGAAACCACAAAAAATTTTTAAATGCTTCATGTAAAATTTATATATGTATTAATCAGCTTTTTTGTTGCTATGACTAAATGACCTGACAAGAATAATTCCAGTGGAGGAAAAATTTATTTAGGGCTCATGTTTTCAGAGGACTCAATCCATAGAAGGTTGGTTTCATTCCTCAGGGCATGAGAGGATGTAGAACATCATGGTTGAAGGCATGGCTCCAGGGAGCAGAGAGAGATACTCCATGCCAGATAGAAAATATATTCCCCAAAGTCACTCCCAAAATGACCCACCTCCTCTAGCCAAACCTACTGGCATAAATTACCAGTTAATTCCCATCAGGGGAACATTTTTCATATGTTGCTATCAGGGGAATAACTCACTGCCTGGGTTAAGGGTATTGCTATTTTTTTTTCCTAAAGAAAGGGGGCAGTGAGAGAGAAAGAATAAATTTTGTTTAGTTTTTCATGTGGCTTTTGTTGCTCTAACCCTTCCTTGAGTATGTGGTACTGGTGTTTGAACCCATGTTTTACACAAGTCAGACAAGTGCTTATCCACCACACCAGCCCCAAGTTAAGGCTATTATAACCCAACTATTTCATCTCAATCTTCCTGAATTGTCACCTATGAGCTTTTGGGGGATACCTTTCATCCAAACCATAACAATGTAAAAGACCTGGGACTATTTAAATTTTTTCTTTTCTTTCTTGCTTTTTTTTTTTTTTTTTTTTTTTTTGATTCAGATTCAGTAGTTTCAATTTGGGATTCTGCAGTTTTAACATGTTCCCAGATTCTGGTGAGGTTGTCAGTCCACGGACGACACTCTAAATAATTATAGGCTTATTGGGAATTACCATCCCATGTCATAATATCTTCTCCATCTGTTTATTGGGATTTTACCATTTCAGATTCATTATTATTTTTTAAGAGAGAGAGAGAGAGAGAGAATTAATTTTTTAATAAAATTTTGTCTGGCTTTGGTTTTCCTCCACTTAGTTGTTGTGTATGTGATGCTGGAGATTGAACCTGGTCCTTGCACATGCTAGGCAAGAACTCTACCACTGAACCACCTCTTTAGCTCTTTGGATTCATCATTTCTGAATTGTCTTTTTTATCCAAATTTGAAATGTCAGTCCCACTATAAAAGGCCTACCTAGCAAATTTCTACCATCTGATGGACTTCAAGAAAAAAAGAGATTTGGGTGGTGTGATTTTGAACATGTGCACATCTCTTCACAAAGCTATATTTGGAGATTGCTATGATAGACAGTGGTCCATGGAGGGCTTCAGAAAAGAAAAGGAAAGAAGAAAAGGAGGAAACATGGAGAAAGGAAAATATGAATTAATTAAGTCAAACTTTAGCAGCCTTTCTATTTTTTCTATGCATTGCATGGTCAATAGGATAGTTTCTGTGTTAGTTAACATGCTGCCATTATCACAATTTATGAATTGTTTAGCTTAAATCACACCCATTTATTACCTCACATTTCTGTCAGAAGTCTGAGGCAGCTTGACAACATTTTCTGTTTACTGTCTCATCAGCCTGAAATTCCATGTACCTGCTGGGGTTTTTATCTGAGTCTTGGGGTTCAACTCCATTGATTGTTGTCATAATTCATTGCTTCTTACACTTTCCCTATTTGGTTCCTTTTACATCCATGCTAGCAGCTGCCACAGATCTCTGATTTCAAGGGCTCATGTAATTATTTCAGGCCCATTGAATAATCCATAGTAATCTATGTTCTAGCAGCTTGCTGGTAATCTTAGTAACATCTCTAAAACATCTTTGGCATGTACCATAGTATATACATGGGAGTAATATCAGATGAGAAAAGTCATGAAGACTATACAGCAATATAATTTTTTAAAGAGTAATGATGACATGTTAGAATGGAAAGCAATAATTTAGATTCTAATCCAGGTTTAATGACATACTAATCCATCTATATGTGATAAATACTCCAAGTGTTATTTCCGTCACACATTTTAAAAAATATTTTTAAAAAACAAATTAAGTCCCTAGTTTGATTTATTAATGTTGTACAAAATCAGATTTGTAGAAGAGTTTAAAATATTATTGCCCACTCTACCTCATGCCTATTATGAAATTATACAACTGTAATTCACTAAACAAATTATTCAGTTGCTTCATTTTAAAGACATAAAGTGGTTAATATATATGAAGACCAACATAACAGATAATATAAAGTTTTCAGAACTTTATATCAGTCTTGTATATGAAATTTTATAAGATTGGCTATTTCCAATACTGCCCTTTACAAGTTATAATGGAGTTTTTATTTGTATTGAATCTTTTTAATTGCAAGAATCAGTCTTTCTAAACGTCTGTAATGAACTAAGGCTCTTGACAATGAGAACTCGGTAAATAAAAAATCCAGTTGGAAGACAAGTACTAACAGATTTGTATTCCATTCACATGTTATTCACTTTACTTAGGTCAGTTCATCATGGTACAATAGCTGGGACCAGAAAACCAATAGAGTAATTGAGACAAAGGTCAATAATTCCTTTGCAAAAATTAAATTTCACTACAGTCTTGATTATAATGCAGAGAAATTATTGCAAAACAAGCTATGCTTTAAAAAGGTATTATGTTGAATCCAACAATGCATAATTTCTTTCATTTTTTATATTTAGTTCTAGCCTTCATAAAATCCCTTGCACATTTTTTAACAATTATTTATTTGCTTCTTCCCACAAAAGTGTTACAAAGTGAAGATTTTTCTAGTTTTCTGTATAACTCTAAATTATAATTTTGATAGTTAGCTGAACTGTCTCAATATGATGAAAAATACATTCCTTAGCTATTCTCCTATTCTTGGACACTTAACATGACTGTGTTTTTTTTAAATAATTTAAATAATGCTGAAAATTCAGAAATATAAATTTGTTAAAAATGATCAATAATTTCCAGAAATTCGATTATTTTGAATAATGATTAAATATTAGGATGAAATTAGATGGGTATTTTGAGAAATATTATTAAAATATTTTTATTTTAATGAGTTTTCATTTACAACTCTCTTGTGGGTATATGTGGATCATTTTGGCTGTGATGATAAGGCCACCCACAGTAAAGATTCGTTTTCTCACTCCATCTGTTTGGTATGTACTGTGCAGATTCAAAAAAAATTTTCAGCTCACAGTGAGAGAGTGTTTGGTAATACTTCTATCATATTCACTTTCTCTATGACTCATTCTCTCCATATGCCTAACACAATTGGGAGCTTTGCAAAAAGCTTTCAGAAATGGAATCAGATTCTCAAACATGAATGAAGATTAATGAACACATTGTATTCATCATAAAAAGTGCTCTTTCAATACAAAATATTTGTAGGTACACAGCAAGTTTTTAGAGGCAGAAGGCACAAGCACTAGGTTTGCCGTCTAACTGCAATAAAGGCAAAAAACCTTGGGTAAGGGTGTTTGCTTGTGGGTGAAAAACTGTTTCAAATATGATTGGAGAAAAATTCTATCCACTTAAAGTTTTTGTATCTGCAAAATTTGACTAAATCTGATTTAATGATATAGTTTTTACTTCCTATTACATTTGATAGATTGATTTAGTCTCCCAATTAAATTTTATTAGTAATTTAACAACAGTTAATTTGAAAGATAGAATGGGTTATTGTGTCCAACTCAAAATGTCCCAAAATGTATTTTCTTTCTTTCTTTCTTCCTTCCTCCCTCCCTTCCTTTTTTCCTTTCCTTCTTCTTCCTTTCTTCCTTCCTTCTTTAAGAGAGAGGGACTGCAAGAGAAAGAGAAATCAATTTATTTAGTTTTTCATTTGGCTTTCCATGCTTTGACACTTCATTGTGTATGTGGTGCTGGGGTTCAAACCCCCATCCTGTACATGCCAAGTGAGCATTCCAGCCCCCAAACTATATTTTCATTAGTGCAGTGAGGGTTTTGGTTTTGATCCTTACTATTTGTGCTACATTTTCCTAAACTAAATACCTCGACTCTCTACATTGCTATTGTTTTAAGCAGTGTTAGCATGCTCAGACCAAAGTACCTTTCAGGGCTCACAGTTTCAGAGGTCTCAATGACTCCATTGTTCTGGACCAAGTGAGGCAGCACAACATGGTGGAAGGGTGCAATGCTTAGCTTACGGGGCTGTGTTCTGAAGCAGAGAGAGTGAGGAAGGGTGGAAGGGTCCACAGGGAAGATGGAACTTTCCAGGACTAGTTCCCAGTGACCCATCTTCAGTTCCACCTCACCTGTGTATGGTTACTACCCAGTTGGTCCATCCAAAGTAGAAGATACTTATCATTTCACTTCTGGATTTTCCTGCATTTACAGGAGCTCTTGGGGAATATCTCATATCAAAACCCAAAAGTAATTCCATTGCTTTTGGAATAAATCATGTGTCACCATGGTATAAATAGTTTATTGTCATTTTTAATGTAATTTGCTAACTTAAAATTTTGTTTCTGAAGGGTCTTAGTAAAAAGGCATAACATATGAAAAATAAACCAAATTCAGCTACCTATTAAAGGTCTACTTAATATTTCTGAGAATTTATAAAGTAGTGTTAATAATGTTCACTAAGTTTCCTTATAGTTTTAAAATTACTTTTTATACATAATTATAATGGAGGAGGCAAGAACTGTGAATATCATGCCTCTGTAAGTTACACAGTGCTTCCCAAAGTATGTTATCATTTGTAAGTGCCCCATAAGTGAGAGCTGATAAGGAATTAATTGAATCATTAAAACAGAAGTTTAATGAAGCAGTTACCAACTTTCTCCATTTGTACTCTGCTTTGGTGTCAAGAAAAGCAAAGCATGGAAAAATTTTCTCCAGTTGAGAAATGTTTTAGATGAACAAATTCTCAAATGCTTGTCAAAAATTTGGTCAGGCTTAGAGAAGAAAGTCAAAGAACTTTCCCCTCATTTTAAATAATCATTTATATATACATAAACAAAAAGGAACATCAAGATTTTAGAGGGAAATTTCATCCTGAAAACTCTTACTTCAAGTGGCATAGAAATTTCTATGCTCCTGAATTAAGTTGCTCTGAGTCATTTATCTTTATTACACAGGTGTACTATTATCCTTCCTGAAACATCTTCCACTTTATTTTCCACTTGTTTAGAAAGTAGTGAAATTGACATGGTTTTGTGCTTCCTAATGTAGATTTTTCTATATCTAATATCAAAGAATTATGAATATATAATTCTAAATGCCACTGAATATACATATTCTATAATAGAGAAAATTTTGAACCGAATTGTCCTTTTTTAATACCTACATATTAATATATTTGTATTTCCTTGATAAAATGCTAGTCTTTTTCTCCTCTTACCTGAGGATTTTTAAATTTCTGCACCATCTGCTGTTTTCATTTCATTTTCTTAAAATTTTACTTTATTTTCTAAATTTATTTTTGAGGGAGGTTCTTACTGTGTTGCCCAGACTGGCTTCAAACTCACAATCATCCTATCTCAGCTGACCAAACAGTTGGATTGTAGGCATGTGGAACCATACCCAGCACTCCTTCACTTTATCCCAATTATGAGCATGTAAGGCCAAAAACTTGGTTTGTTGATCTCTTGTTTGTCATCTTGTGAGAAATAATTGTTTCATAGTTTGCATTTATGGAAGTAATTTCTGAGGTGTAGCATTGGATTATTTATTTTGGATCTTTTTAATTTTTTCTTGAATGGGAACTTCATGATATAAACTTTGCTCTTAGAATTACCTTCAATCACTGTCCCAGAAATTGTGGTATATGGTAACTATATTCTCATTTATTCCTAAGATTTATTCCCTGATTTCTTTTATGATACATTCCTGTTTTGAAAGTATATTATTTAATCTCCAGGTGTTAATTTTTTCTGATTTTTATATTGGTTCTGATTTCTAATTCATTTCAATATGATTTGATAGAATGCAAAGAAATATATATTTTTCATATTTGCTGATAATTGCTTTGTATCCTAAAATATAATCTATTTTATGGAAAGATCCATGTACCACAAAGAAGACAGTAAATTTGGTTGTTGATGGATGAAATATCACATATATATGTCTGTTAGTTTCATTTGATTAATAGTATTTTTCAGTTCTGAAAAGTCTTAGTTTATATCTGAATGACTTATCTAATGATGAAATTGATATGCTGAAATCATCCAATATTTTTGTATTGCAGTCTTTATATTAAGAGAAGTTTATTTTGTGTTCATAATTCTATACTACAATAATGAATCTTCCAAGAAAGAAATAAGGAAAACTATTCTATTCATGATAACCTCAAAAAAAAAAAACACTCAGAATAAATGTAACCAAGGAGGTTAAAGATCCCTGCAACCCACACTGTAGAATACTGCAGAAAGAAATTGATGAATACCTTAGAAGTTGGAAAAAAACCGTGTTCATGGAGAGGCAGAATTAATATTGTCAAAGTAACCATACTACAGAAAGCAAAATACAGATTCAACATAATTCCCATCAAAATATAAATTACATTCTTCACAGAGTAGAAAAAAAAGTCCTAAAACTAATTTGGAAGAATAAGAGACCCAGAACAGCAAAGCAAGAATAGCAATGCTGGAGGCATCCCAAAATCTATTCTCAAATTGTAATATGGAGCTATAATAGTAACAAAAACAGCAGCATGGAACTGGCATCAAAATAGACATGAAGACCAGTGGAATGGAATAGAGGACACAAGGCAAACCCGCATAGTTACAGTCATCTAATAATCCAAGAAAGTGCCAAAACCGTAATGAGAGATAAGAGAGCCTTTTTAACAAATGGTGCTGGAAAAACTGGATATCCATATGTAGAAGAAAGAAACTAAATTCCTATCTTTCATTCTACACAAAAGTCAACTTGAAATGAACCAAAGACCTAGAAGTTAGACAAGAAACATTGCAGCTGGAAGAAGAAAACATAGGCTTAATATTCCAACATATTGGCTATGGCAACAGTCTCCTTAACAGAATTCACAAACCTCAAGAAATAAAACCCAGAATCAATAAAAGAGACAGCATCAATGTGAAAAGCATATGCACAGCAAAAGAAATGATTAACAGAATGATACTGACACATCAATGTTTGTAGTAGCACAATTTACAATAGCCAAGTTTATGGAACTGGTCCAGGTGCCCATCAACAGGTTAATGGATAAAGAAAACAAGGTATATATACAAAATGCAGTCCACAGAGTCATAAAGAAGAATAAAATTATCTCATTTGCTGGCAAATGGATGGAACTAGAGAACACCATTCTTATTGAAATAAGCTGAACTCAGAAAATCAAGAGTTTTTGATGTTTTGTTGATAGTTTTGCAAATTATGTTACATACCCCTGACACTTCCTGAGAGATTCATGAAATAGATTGATCAATTGCGAATTCATTTTGGCTCTTTAGATTACATAGCCATGCAATTAGAAATCTAACAAAATGTACATTAATAAAAATATCTGAATTTTATATTATATTTTATTAGTATGCTTTAGAATATGCATTTTATTTCTTAAAAATACAGACTGCAAGTTATTCTCCCTTTGAGCAGATTTTTGTTCTTTTCAAAAGGAAAACATCATTTGTAACACATTGAAACACATATTTTCCAATTTATTTCCCAATATAAAATGAGCATTTTTATAGGGTATCATAAAAATATAATCAAGGAGTAACTTGCTAGATCTCTGGGTCTGATCACTTTCAACCCCAGAAGACAGGATGTAATTATAGGTAACTAAGTATCTTGTCACTGCCAATTATATCTGAAAGACCTTATACATAAGAACGATTAGTACTTATTTAGTTGAGAAAAAGGCATTTTCTTAGGAAATACCAACAATATTCAAAAGGCAGAGTTCCCTAAGATTAAAATGGACATTATAAGTTTATTATAGCTAGGGTAAAAATTATGGCAATGTTTGATTAGAGGAGACACAATGTGGGCTATTGTTATGAACTTGGATTTTATCTGTTGGTAACTTGGACACTAGAGGCACAGAAGAATTTTACTATGAGAATTGCAGGATAAGATTGACATTTTAAACATTTAGGAATAAATAAGTTAGATGATGATTAAGAGATAAAAAAAGGAAGTTTTAAAAGAAGGAAACAGAAATGAACTGAGAATTGAGACCATATGTACCAACATAACTTAACCATTTAGCCCAGGAATTTTACAAGGAAAGTAATGCTAGAACTAATAATCACTTTAACTATTTGGCTGTTTGCATCAGGAAGTTCTTGCAAACAAATGTATTTCATTAATTTAAGATCCGATTTCTCACATCAACAAACATCTATTTCTATCAGTTTACTTTTCAAGATTACTCAAAAATCTTTGTCTCATTGAGTCTATTAAAATACTGTGTTGAATTTTGCGTAGTTCTATCCAGTTCTTATCTTGAAAACCCCTCCTAATCCCAATTTAACTTAGACCCCAGAATCTATAAATACATTTCCCTAACAACTTTCCTGAGATACTACTGAAATTCATACAAATTTTGGTGATGTTCCCAGTTGCAGTAAGTTTAATAAATTCAGTTTTGCTTGATAATAATATTATTCTGGTGATTTCTGTGGGAAAACACAGCAGAGTAGTTTTTTTGATTTCTTAGGTATAAATCCAGTGGAAGGAAAGAGGTGGGGTTTGGAGGATCATAAGAAAGAAAGGTCAAGGAGAATGTGTGCTTTTAAGTAAGATAGGGAAGAACAATTCAAGAGGAATTCTGTGTTGGCCTATCAATTACTTCAATATAAAATTAACTGTATTGATGTATTATGCACCTGATAGTTTTTTGCAATCTGTTTTCATGTACTCTACCTAAAATATAGTACACTATCAACATGTCAAATTTATTGTTATTGAGTCTGTTTATGGGATTTTTGGTAGTTTATTCTTGCAACTATTTTTATACCATCTAACTTTTTCTCCAGGTAAATACAAAGAATTTATTTGTTAAACAACACTCATTTTCTTCGTTGTCGCTTACATTATTTTAAACTACAGTATTACTTATTTTTTTAAGTTTGTTTTTATGATGCATATTAAGGACATTATGCATATTTTATAATTTAATCATGAGACTAAGCAATGAGGTAAGTAGCATGATTTTACTTATTTTTCAAGTGAATACAATTGGGAAGTGCTAGATTAAATAACTTAAGATCATAAACTTAGAATGTGGAACAAAGAAGACTGAACCCAAAATGCATGAGCTGGGGTCCTGTGCTTTATCTATATGCCATACATCAAACTAATATTAGGAATAACCTTTATACTTATTTCTAGAAATCTCAAGGGAGGCATCGCATAAGCGCAGCAGAGCAAAAACACATTACGTCAAGTGTAATTAGAACAGAGATCTTGTCTTGCTCCTGTTACACTTTTGTAAACTTTTATTTTATGAATTTGACTGGAATTAGACCAAAAAAGTACTTTTCTTTAAAAAATAATTAATAAATTTGTAAAAATGTAGTCATTTCAGTAATATTGGTATACAAGTGGCCCAAGAAGTATATGAAAATGTGCTTAACATTGATAATCTTCAAACCACAAAAAAGTATCATCTCATCCCAGTTAGATGGCCATCATCAAAAAGATAAAAAGTAGCAAGTGCTGGCCTGAATGTGGAGAAAGGGGGAGCTCTTATGTTTAGTTGCTGGTAATATAAATTAGCATAGGTATTATGCAAAGCAATATTTAGGTTCCTCAAAGAACTAGAACTGGAGCTTCTATATGATCCAGCCATCTCACTGTTAGGTGTATAGCAAAAGGGTTTGGAATTAGTATGTCAAAGAGATCTGTACTCACATGCTTATTGCAGCATTATTTACACTAGCTAAGAGATGTAAATAATCTCAGTGTTCACACATGAATGAATGGGTATATAACATGTAGTATATAAACACAATAGAATGGATATGATTTAGCTATGATAGAAAAAATATGTCATTTGCAGTAATATAGATGGAACTAAAGGACATTATACTAAATGAAATAAGTCAGCCACAGAACAATAAATATCACATGTTCACATTTGTGTGGAAGCTAAAAAGTTAATTTTGAAGAAGTATTAATACAGGTAATCATTGTAATACTGTGGGGGAGGAAGGGATGGAGAGAGGATGTAAGGGTGGGTATAGAGAAGGAGGTGGATAGGAGGCATAGGTTCTTTTTAATCTTTTTTTATTGGTGAAACAGTCTTACATAGCGAAGAGATTCATTTCTACACATTCATGCATCCTCACATAATGACAATGTAACATGAACCCAATTCTCATCCAGGACCACCCCGGCCCTCTCCACAGTCTCATACCTCCACTATATTTTCCCATATTGCAGATATTAATGTACATGTACATATATGCTGGGCTTCAACATGCAATGCATTGAGAGCTCTGCATCAGAAAGAGGAACTCATTTGCTGAAACCCACCTCCTAAGGAGACATGCGACCAAAATGGCTCCTGACACCCTACTCAGGGGCATCACCTTGAGGTTGTGATGACTCTTCAGACCACCTGATGGGCGAGGTTAAATATACCTTCCACCCTCGTGAACAGCTTGTGGTCCCCATTGCTGCATATGGAACTGCTACCTGCATGGGCTCTCCACCCCTTGCTCACCTTTCCTTTCATTGGTCCCCTTACTCTTTATAACTTCCTCAATAAACGAGTTCCTGCTGCGACTGGTCTCCTTGACGAGTCTGATTGTCCTCAGGGAGGGCTGGGAATGGGCAGTCAGGGAACTCTCTTGGCCACCTTGGTTGGGGCATGCTTCTCTCCCTCTCCCCTGTGGACCAGGGGGAACACGAGAGGCTAAAAACCCCAACACATATATAATACTTTTTTTCAAATTTTCTAGATTTAAATGCCTGTGTAAGTATTAGTTAAGTTCTCAGGGGAGTAGAATATATAATATTTAAAGTTCCCTTTATCCCTCTCTGGCCTCTCTCCTCCCTGCTCTGCCTGCTCCCTGCCCCATTTTCATAACTAGACTTCCTTGAGATGATGCTTACTTACTTTGGTAAGTCTATTATAGAAGCTTCACTATCTTCCACCCTGTCCTTAGTCTTCTCTACCTTTCACAGAAGAGAGAAAACTTTCGACCTTTGAGTCTCTCAGTTGGGCTTATTTCACTTGGCATTATTTTTTTTCCATTTCCATCCATTTACCTGCAAAAACCATGATTCTGTACTTCCTAATAGCTTAGTAGAACTCCATTGTATGTATATATACACACATATGTATATGTATGTGTGTTTAGGTATATATATGTGTGTGTGTATATATATATTGATTTTAATTTCTTCTGGGATAATACGCTGGAATGGAATAGTTGATCTGGTGGTTCAATACCTAGTTTTATGAGAACTCTCCACACTGCTCTCCAGAGTGTCTGGACTAGACTGCATTTCCACCAACAGTGTACAAGTGTTCCTTTCTCCCCACAACCTCTCCAGCATCTGTTGTTTTCTGTATTCTTCATGTTTGCAATTCTGACTGGAGTGAGGTGAAAACTTGGTGTAGTTTTTATTTACATCTTCCTGGTTGCTAGAGATGTTGAACATTTTTTCATATATTTATTGGCCTGTGTTTCTTCTATTGAGAAGTTTCTATTGAGTTCTTTGTCCCATTTATTGATTGGGTTAAATGTATTTTTGGTATTAACTTTTATGATTTCTTTGTATAGTCTGGATATTAGCCCTGTCAGGATATAGCTGGCAATGATTTTCTCCCATTCTGTAGACTCACTCTTTGCATTCTTGACTAATTCCTTCACTATGCAGAAACTTTTTATTTTCATGGCATCCCACTCATAGATTCTTGGCTTTAATCTTTGTGCTATGGGAGTCTTATGTAAGTCAGTGCCTACCCCTGTGTGGTGGAGAGTTAATCCTATTTTTTCTTCTAGCACTTGTGTGGGAACTGGAACTGGTTTAATTGCTATGTCCTTGATTTGTTTCATTTTATATTTTGCACAGGATGAGAGATAAAGACCTAATGGAATTTTTATGCACATGGTTGTCCAGTTTATCCAGCACTGTTTGTTAAACAGGCTATTTTTTAACCAAACTATTTGTTTCCCCATTTTGTAGAATATCAGATGGTTAAATAATTGTATTTTGTCTGTCTTCTATTCTATTCCATTGTTTTGTTGTTGTTGTTGTTGTTGTTTGTTTTTTGGGTTTTTTTTTTTTGTCTGTCCTGATACCAATACCATGCTGTTTTTGTTACTACAGACCTATAGTATAATTTCAGGTCAGTTATTCTTTTCTGACTTCATTCTTTTCAGCTTTGGCGATTATGAGTTTCCTATTTTTCCATATAAAATTGACAATTGGTTTTTCTATATCTATGAAGAATGTCATTGGTATCTTGATGGGGATTGCATTGAATCTTTACAGCACTTTTGGCAGAATGGTCATTTTAATTATGTTGATACTGCCTATCCAAGAACATGAGATGTCTTTCCATCTTCTCAGCTCTTCCTCAATTTCTCTCTCGATTGTTCAATAATTTTCATTATAGATATCTTTCACCTTTAACTTATTTTGTTAGTTAATTCTGAAGTATTACTTTCTTTCTTTTAGGTTATTATTAATAGAATAAATTTCCTGATTTCTTCAGCCAAATCACTGTTGGAGTATAGAAAACTACTGATTTATGGGTGTTGATTTTCTGTCCTGCAATTTTGATGGACTTATTTATAAGCTCTAGAACTATTCTGATGGCTTTGGGGTTTGTTTGTTTTCTTGGTTTTTTTTTTTTTTTTTTTTTTTTTTTTTTTTTTTTTTTTTTTTTTTTTTTTTTTTTTTTTTTTTTTTTTTTTTTTTT
>PVKS010045492.1:0-13762 GCA_004027875.1 Aplodontia rufa
ATTGTTCTGCAGGGATTGGAGAACAGGTGTAGTAAATTGAAACTGTCCTTCCTACCCTGTTCCATCTTTTCTTCTTTCTGTACTCAGTCCAAGGGCTATAATCCTTATCTGAATTTCTTAGCTCTCACAAAGGTGTTCATATTCATGGATATTTATTCAATTATGGTTCTGTGAGGGAGTAAGTATTAGGAACTCCTATTCTACCGTCTTTCTGATGTCATTCTCCCAGAAGCTCTATTATTTTTAAATGAATCAGTTTCCCATTGAGTATTCACTTCTCCTCTTACTGATAACCCAACCCACTTTCTGGTTAGTTAGTATTAAATAGCCAGCAGTCCATCACAGATGTCTATGACACCACAAATACCTGTGTTAAGAATAGTAAAAGAGACTTTACCCTTCCACAACCAGCATAATTGATGTTTGAAAGATGGAATTTCAGGCAAGAAATTAAATGTGATTCATATAATATGTTGGCCAGTCAATGGAGAGTTAGATCCAAACAAGTTTCCTTATACTCCATCCAGAATTATCCCTTCAGTTTCTCCAAGCTAATCATCAGAGGTGGCCTGACATGAGCTAATAAATTGTATTTGCCTTCTTGTGAGCATGTTACTTTTACTTGCTACTGTTTTCCACTGATAAGCATGAAGACACCAACACCTCACCAGCTTTTATTGAGCTGTTTTTCCAGCCCCAATGGTATGGTTTAAATATGACATGTCCCCCAAAGTTCATGTGTGAGACAACTTAAGGAAGTTCAGAGGTGAAATAACTGGATTCTGAGAACCTTAACCTAATCAGTGCATTGATCCATTGATAGGGATTAACTGTAGTTGGGAAGGAACTGGTTGGAGGAAGTCAATCATTGGGGATATGCCTTTAGGTTTTAAAAGAAAAAAGAGCTCGCTCGCTCTCTCTCTTGGGCTCTCTCTCTCCCCTCTCTCTCTCTTTCTCTCTCTCTCTCTCTCTCTGTCTCTCCTTCCTGGTGTCCTGTTCCCAGCTGCTTTTCTCTGCCAAACCCTTTCTGCCACAATGTCACGGTCCCCTCCCCAGCCCAGAGAAATAGAGGCAGCCATCTATGGACCAAAACCTCTGAAACCTTGAGGCCCAAGATAAACTTTTCCTCCTCTAATTGCTCTTGTCAGGTCTTTTTAGTCACAGCACCAAAAAAGCTGACTAACCCACTAAAAAGTCTGATTCAATGTTTCCATATACTTTTTGCTGAACTGATAGCACAGTGTCCTAGTTGACAGGATTTAAGAATAAATTTTGTAGTGATGGAGAAAGACTTTTCAATATAAAACTAACCAAAATGAAATAATATTTATGTCCTAGCTTCTTGCTACTCAAATGCCAGCAACAATGAGCAATGCTCAGGAGATTGTTAGAAATGCAAGGCTTCAGTTCCAATCACAGAGCTACTGACTCAGAATCTGCAACTTAAGATGTACACAGTAAGTTTTAGAAATCATTGTCCTAGACCACATGAGCATCATGTAACAGAGCTTCCAAGTTACAGTGTGATAAATGGGTAGAGTTGTCCAGAATTAATGATTTTCATAGTCCTCAGCAGAGTTAGTTAGAGCCCAGATCATTCAAGCCACCAGGCCATCCTCCTCCAGTTGTGTACTGCCTCATCCACGTATCCTCACATATTACACAACAAGGCTTGAATTTCCTATGCTTACAACATACACAAAAGAAAAGGTTATGTACACTTCATGTACTATTTACGTGAAAACATTAGGAAGCAAGTACTATCCCAACCAACTGAACTTGAACAAGTCCTAGAAATATGGCTTGTCTTTTGTAAAGTGTGGTGTGATGCCATGAACACGCTGATTGATTCACAAGACACACCAGGATTCTGGAAGTAGCATAGCTGCCTCTTTGTTTTAAAGACTTACTATTTGCTATCCCAGGAGGCAAGATGATATCTCAATCAAATACTTTCTGAAAGTGGCTCCCAGAATAAGCTGAGGCATATATTTTTATCTGATGAGAATAGAAAGACACTCTATTGAATTAGAAAATCATAGTATACTCCAAAAATTAGAGGAAACGAGGTTTACAAAACAGGCCCTTACATTTTCTTATCAAAAAAAAAATCTACATCATACATCTTACCCAGAAAGATTTTATTTGACATGCTTGTTAAAAAAGAAATATCATTATAAATAAAAGCATGTCAAATCTATTATCCACAAGAAAATATTTACCTCAGCAAAACCTGCATCCTCTAAGCCTACATAATATAGCCTAATACAATAGGCAGCAGCCATGTTTATGATTTAAACTTAAGTATAAATTAGGTGTAATGTATGTAAAAATACATTAAACAAAATCAAAAACTTGTCTCCTAATTTGCATTTACTACACTGTAAGTGCCCAAATCCCACATGTGGCTAGTGTTAATGGGTATACAAATTTAAAATATTTTAATTTTCATAGTCTGAGTCACTCCTCTGAACTTTCCAAATGCCCTAGTTCTTCCCCTAAATTCCTGCAGAAAAATAGGAATATCTCTGTTGCATATTACTGTTCTTTAACATCACTGAGCCCAGTAGGTCATCAGTCATTGATATTATGTAACACAATTGACTTAAGCCCAGTAAGATCAAACAGTAAGTCACCTATGGATTTCCTCCCAAAGTCTCCCCTTTCTAATCCTGGCATCCAGGATTAGGACCTAGTAAGACTGTCCCTGCCACTACTGGAAATCGTGGATCCAGAGTGTACTCCAGGAGAAATATAAAGTTTTTAGCCATGCTCCATGTTCTCCCTTTACAGTAGAGTCTTAAAGCATGCCTCCTGCATTCCTACCCACCCAAAATACTCTACTGAAATGGTCCCCATTAAAAAAAAATTAAAGTATGTCATTTAGTTCTCTCAAATATTCTGTTCACGAGGTAATCCATTCTACAAATGTGCACTGAGTAACAACTATATCCCAGGCACAGAAGATGGACAAGACAGACATGGTCTCTTTCTTCACGGCACTTATAGTCTGGCAGGAAAGGGTGGAGAAGTGATTACATGTATGATAAATCCAACACAGGAGAAGTAGCAAATGATAATAGAAAGGCCTACTCTGATTTTTTGGGTTAGAGATGCTTCCTGAGCAAGTGATAGCTGAGGTAATGTTTGAAAGGTAAGTTTTTTTTTTTTTTACAAAAAAAAGGAGGGAATATCATTTCAAACAGGAAAACAACATAGCTCAAGGCTTTTAGGTTGAAAGGAATAAAATAAGAATTGAAAGAGAATTAGTGTGCCTGGCTCATTAGAGGTGGAGCAGAGAGTGGCAGAGGTCAAGGTGAGGCCAAAAGTGTCACCATTTGATCTGCATTTTTAAAGGTCACTCTGTCTGCAAAGAATAGATAGGAAGGGACCAAGAAAGGATTCATAGGAATTATTAATTTCAGAGGTTCTGTATGGAATCACATGTGCAGATCAAGGCAGAGTAGAAGTGAGAATAGTGTTAAAATACTTAAAGAACGAACATGTGCTGGGACTAAATGGCTATAAGGAGTGAAGAAAAAGATGGGAGTTTGAAAATGACTCTCAGATCACTGGTTTAAAGGATTGTGAGAAAAGACATACATTGGGAAAGAGTGGGTTTCAGGGAAGCCGGCATTACAGTTAAATTTGAAACCAGTGTAATTAAAAGATGTCTATGAAACGCACTAAAATGGAGGCACTGGGCGTTCAGTAGATAAAACTGTGGGTCATTGTAAGGGGTGTGGGCGATATTGAAGGTGCAGGCTCCAGGAGAGAACGTGGACCAAGAAGACGCCACCAATGCAGCTGCACCATGTTGCCTCCCTGCCACTATTACCCAAAATAAATGCTCCATTCAGAATCACCCAGGATTCAGTCTCAGCGATCAAGCATTTCATGGGCCAGCATTATTTTTCCACGATTGTCGGCATATTTAAACTCTTTCAGGTCTTCATCCCGGTTTCTCTGGTTTAGAGCAGTTAGTGCTCAGGCTAGATTTCTGGGGGCGCAGAACAGGAAGAGCCCTCTTCCTGCCATTTCTTGAGGTGCACTGCCATCTGGTGGCTATCACTCAGAAGAAATTTTACCTTCTTGTGGTGTGCATCCACATACTTTTAGTTCTCTATGCACACTAAATCATGTTTAACTTTTCTCAAGGTGTCATTGAATTTGATGTGTAAATGAGCAAGAAGACCAAAAGACAATAAAAGTAATGACACTTTTCTCTCCTTTTAAAAATATTGCTTTATGCACACATCAAAGAATGTCTTCATTACTAATGAGGCAAGAATTGTAGAATACAGGGGCTGGAGTGGTGGCTCAGCAGTTACAGAGCTTGCCTGGCATACACAAGGACACGGGTTCGAATCGCAGCACCACACACACAATGAAGTGTCAGAGCAATGAAAGGCACATGAAAAACTAAATAAAAATTGATTCTCAAAAGAATTAATAGAATACAGATGTGCTCACAAATTGCTGTAACACCATAAATATACTTTACTATTGATGTTAAACACGACTGTCATTGATTTATAGAATACAATTACCTTTCAGTTGTTTCTTTTTAGCATTAAACTAATTTTGAATGAAAATATATTTAACAGCTGATAAAATAAACCAAAATTGTTTTACTTTATGCAAAACAAAACAAGCTCAGTGTTAGTCACAAGCTTTTAAATATAGTTTTAATTTTAAGAGTCAACACTAAACTAATCTGTAGTGTACTTTTCTTTATCCCTGTCCACATTTTTCCTCTTCATACAATATGGAAATTTATAGAAAATTAATTTTTTGCACTTCCAGGACTGATAATGGTGTCCTCCATGTGTAATGCTGTGATCTATAACCCTGACTAATAAAGCAGGTTTCAATTTAGGCAAATTTCAACCAAAGCAATAAAATAAGATGGGTTCAGGTAACAGAACAGCATTTCTGTTATTTGTTATAATTACAGGAATCATAAAAAGCATCTAACATCTACTCTTACGTTTATTCAAACTTTCCAGATGCATATCACACAAAATAATTGCACAGATTGTATTCTTCTGGGATTTCTAATCGATAAGAGATAAAATACCATGTGCCTCTTTAGTCTTACATATGACATCCAGTTGTTTTAACGAACTATAGAAACGATCCCTGAAAGTATAGTCTTCATCCAGTTGTTTTAAGACAGGACAAAGCTCAAAGCCAAAAACCAAAACAAAATTTAATGAATAACAAAATCATGAAGCAGGGCCAGTATAAAATCATGTTCTTCCTTAATCATCTATGTGCTCCCTACAATTCAGACATTCATACAAACATTTATGGATTATTTTTGGTCTTATCTGAAAGATGTCCAGAATTTTCTTTTCTCTATAACCATTACAATCATCCTCTATAACCTATGAATCATTGATGAATAAATGTAAGGAGTTCTAGACTTTGCGACATTAGGGGGTGAATTAAAACAACTCTGTCCTTGGAGTAACTTGAAACCTGAGGTGGACAATATATAAATCAAGACAAAATATGGGAAAAGACTCTGAAATTATAAGTCATTCAAATAAAGACATATTGGTCTCTTAGTAAACAAAAGTTACAACAACACAGATACCATCATAGAGGAAAACTCCATCACAAACACAAACAAAAAAATTTGACCAGATCAATGAAATACTCAGAAAAAGGAAATACATAGCAAAAGTTTAAAAGTTGTGGCAGCTGGGAGGGTCAGATTCAGCTTTGATATTTCCCTTTACTTTTAGGTTAGGAGATTCACTAAAATAATTTAATAAAGTCCCTTGTCTTTTTTATTGTAATTCTCTTATTTTCTTTCTATCTTAATTCTCAGAATAACTGTGGAACAGCAACCAAACTAACAACAGAAAGCCAGATTTTCAGCACCTCCCTAAACACTGTTCTGGCTTATGGTGAGCAGTGATGTATGTCCAGTCAACGCAGGCAGTAAATTACGTGCAACATCCATCCCCAAGCACCCCATGCTGCACTACAAGGGAGTGTGTGATGCATATCTGAAGGATCTCTGCTCAGGAAGGTTTAAGCGAAGTTCAAACAAAATTTCTTCTCAAGTGGATAATTCTAAATCAAAATCAGGATGCCACAGACTTGATTCATGTGTCTATAAAGCCCTATGAGTCCTGACACAGACAGACATATTGTTGGATTCCTAGTAATTCTTTTTTTCTCTTTCCTCTAACACATCAGCTTCCCTTGGGTCATCTTCACGTCCCAGCAGTTGGGATAGGAAAAGCAGAATTACTGGAGGAATAAAAAAAGTCCTCTTAGAGTGTACTTCTGTAAAACACCTGAATGTTCCTTGAATGTTTATTGAGGGATAAATTGAATATTAGCCTCTAGTCCTCAGCCAATGACACAATTTCTTACTGTTCTATTTCTTTAAACTTTGAGATGACCTGGAACACCAAGAAACCTGAAAAGATTGATATTCTACCTATTACAATCCTATATTAGTCTGCTTGGCCTGCCATAAAAAAATGCCACAAACTAGGCAGCTTAAACAACAGAAATTTATTTTCTCAGTCTGGAGCCTAGAAGGTCAAGATAGGGATGCCAAAAGGATATGTTTATAGTGTGGCCTCTCTCTTCAGCTTGCATATGACAGCATTTTGCTGTGTCCTCACAAGGCCCTGATATCTTTTCCTCTTTCTATAAACATACTAGTCCTCTTAACTAGGGCCCTGCCTTTATGATGTTGAGACAGTTTTAGGAGAGATAGTAAAATGACTAGGTAGTCAGGACAGGAAAAAGAGCCCCCTCTAAGAGCTATCTGGTAGAAAGTGATTGACAGGGCATGCTCAGAGCCTTCAAATGCAAAAAGACCATGAGACTCACATTTGTCCCAAGAGATGGGGGTGATCACAGGTGGGAACTAGGAAGTATTTGCCACCCTTTGTTTTACACAGATTTTAGCCAATGGTGTTCTTGACCAGTTTCAATGTCTATTTTGCATAGATTTTAACCAATAACTTTGGTACTAAGTTTCAATGCCTGCTTTGCATGAATGTTAGTTATGATCATACCCCAAATCTATATAACCCCCGGTCTAACTTCCATTAGATAGTTTTCTGCTTCCAGGTGCACCTCCACCTTGCGAAGTCTCTGCTCTTCTTCCTAAATAAATCCTACTCCTTTTGCTCCTCTTTCCATGGTTGTCCATGGATTTTATTCTTCATATTCATGAGACAAGGACCCAGAAGATTGGCGCCGAATTCCCGGGATGAAATTCCACCACACCAAGAGCTGCAACACCCAGCTTTTAGCTGGAGAGGTGCTAACACTTTCGGCTGCAGACACCTGCAGCCAGCCCAAATTCCCAGTTTTAACTGGGAATGGCTGCAAACACTAGAAGTGAGCTATTTTGGCTACTGGAATCTGGAGTCAGCCCAGACTCCATTCGCCAGCAGGAGCAGAGAATCCGGCCTCATCTCAAAAACCCCACATCAATGTTATTGGCTCTTAATTATCTGTTTAAAAGCGCTGTCTCCAAGTATAATATTTCTCCTTAAGGAAGATCACACAATAATATGGAAGGTGGACTAGAATAATAAAACTGGAAAAGTAGAAATTGAGCAGACTGTGATTAAAGCCAGAAGAAGAAAGAAGGCTTTATCTAAAACCATGGAAATATGGTAGTAGTCAAGGAGACCAATTTGAGAGACTTTCAAGAAATAAAAGCTAGAGAATTGGGTAAAATTGATTATTTCTGTAACAAGACTTTGGAAGTATTAAGAAAATGTTTTTTAACTTTTCTCACTTTATCACTCAATTAGAATTTCCGTATCTCCTTCACTTATCACTCTATTAATATAAGTGGCAAAATACCTTTGATTAAACCTAATTTGCTTTCTAATACATTCTGAGCACTTTTCCAAAGTTTACACAAAAGATATACTCTAGTCTTACAAATTTAAATAAGCAAGATATTGTCAGTGGATATTGAGAGCAAAGACCTATTATTAGTAAATCCCAACAGCCTTCACTACTAATATATTCCTTAATATATACTTACAAATTTGCATCTCAAAATTAACCTGGGAACTCTAAATTTATCTCACTCTCAAAATCAAAATTAGTTGACCCTCCTTCATCTCTTCATTCACATGAAGAGATGTGAATTCCATGAAACACCTTTCTACTAAGCACTGGTTCTAGCCTTGGAATTCTCCTAGACTTCTCTTTTTCCTCTGATTTCTTATATGGTAAATCACAGGTGCCTGCAGTCCTTCCTTCAGATTCTGAAGTTTAAAATGTCCAAGGTATTTTTCCTTTTTACTTCCCTACCTAATTCTCAACACTACCAAATTATTCCAATCCAATCTGTTTGGAACCACCAAATGGGCCCTCCAAAGACACAAGTCCACCTCAGCATCCAGATGTAAAGCCTGCTGACTCCTTCAGGCAGAATCAGCACCTCTCAAAAAGAAGTAGCATCCATTTATAAGTGTCTCCCTCCAACGAGACCATGACTTCAAGCACAAAAGCCATATCTTGTTCAGTCAAGTCCACACCTCAATGCTTCAGAACCTGTACATACTCTATATTAGCCAAATTAATTAATTAATGAAAAAAATCCTTCTGTTAAGAGAGTTTATATTACTGACCACATTAACCATAGAGTTGCATAAGTACATGCTCTTGAGTGCCAGGCCATAGTGTTAAACTTCATTATCTCTTTTTTTTAATTAAGAAATTTAGTTATTGTATGATCAAAACATCATCCAACAAAACAATATGTTATGTATATATTCTTAAATTAGAATTACCTCCTAGATTCCACCCTATTCTCCCACCCTTACCATTCTACCCATGCCCCCTTCCTCCACTTCCCAATACATCTCTATGAATGCCCTAGGTTACATGTTATTACACCTTTGCTGGGTCTAATACATGACGGATGACCACCTTTCACACAGGCCTGGGTCAAGCTCCAACCTCCACAGATGAGTGAAGACATTCGACCCTTGACTCTCTGGGTTAGACTAACTTCGCTCAACATGATTTCTTCCATCGCCATCCATTTACCTTCAAAAGCTGCAATATCATTGTTTCTAATTGCTGAGTAAAACTCCATGGTATATACATACCATGGTTTTTGGATCCATTCATCCAGTGAGGGGCATCTGGGTTGTTCCCATAATTTAGCTATTGTAAATTGAGCTGCTATGAACATAGATTTTGCTGTGTCACTGTAATGTGCTGATTCTAAATCCCTGGAAAATACCCAGGAAAGGGATAGCTAGATCATATGAAGGGGTTCATCCCTAATTTTTTGAGGATTCTCCACACTGCTTTCCAGAGGGTGTACTAGTCTGCAGTTCCACCAACAGTGTGCTAGTATTCCTATATCTCCACAGCTCCTCCAGCATCTATTGTTATTTATATTCTTCAGTTTTGCCAATCTGACTGGCAAGAGGTGAAATTTTAATGTAGTTTTCTTTTGCATTTCTCTGATTACTAGGGATTTAGAGCACTTTCTCATGTAATCATTGGCTTGCTCAATGTCCGCCGTTGAGAAGTTTCTATTTAGCTCTTTGGCCCATTTATTGATTGGGTTGTGTGTGTTTTTTGAGGTTGAGATTTTTGAGGATTTTGTAAATTCTGTATATTAGTCCCCTGTCAGAAGAATCACAGGCCATGATTCTCTCCCATTCTGTAGGAAATCACTTGACAAATTTGATCTCTTCTTTTGCTGTGACAAAAGCTTTTTAGCTTTGTGACATCTCATTCACTGATTTTTGACTTTACTTCTTTCACTTTAGGAGACATGTAGAAAAAGTCTTTGCCTACTCCCAAAAGCTCTAGTGTTGGTCCTAATTTAACTTCCAGCAGATGCAAGGTAGCTGTTTTAATTTCTAGCTCCTTAATCTATTTTTTTCCATTCTCATGCAAAGTGAAAGATAAGGATCTAATTTTTACTTTCTGCAAGTGACTGTCCAGTTTAATCCAACACTATTTGTTGAATAGGCTGTATCTCCTCCATGTTATATTTTGTCCCCTTTGTCAAAGATCAGATGCTTAAAGATTTGTGGGTATGTTTCAGGGTCTTCTATTCTATTCCACTGGTCTTCATTCCTATCTTGATACCAGTACCATGCTGTTTTTGTTACTACAGCTCTATGGTATAGTTTTAGATCTAGTATAACAAAACCACCTGTTTCAGCCTTATTGCTTAGTAATGTTTTGGCTATTCTGGGTTTCATATTGTTCTAAATGAATTTGAGAATTCCTTTTTCTATACCTGTAAAGAATGACATTTGTATTTTGATGGGGATTGCATTGAATCTATATACAGCTTTAGGCAGAATGACCATTTTTATTAAATTAATTCTGCCTAAGCAAGAGCAAGGAACATCTTTCATCTTCTCAGGTCATCTTGGATTTCATTCTTCAATATTCAATATTTTTTGTTGTAGAGGTTCTTGACTTCCCTTGTTAGGTTAATTCCCAAGTATTTTATTCTTTTTGAGGATATTGTGAATGGGACTGATTTCCTGATTTCTTCTTCTGCCCTATTATTGTTAGTGTACAGGAAAGCTATTGATTTATGGGTGTTGATCTTGTAGCCTGCCACTTTGCTAAATCTGTTTATAAGTTCAAGCAGTTTTCTGGTGGAGTTTTTTGGATTTTTCCAGATGCAAGATCATATCCTCAGCAAAAACAGAGAGTTTAACTTCCTCTCTTACTATTATTATCCCTTTGATTTCCTTCTCTTGCTTTATTGCTACAGCTAGGTTTTTAAGAACAATATTGAATAAAAGTGGTGAGAGCTGACAGCCTTGTCTTGTCCCTGAGTTTAGTGGAAATGCTTTCAGCTTTTCTCCATTTGGTATTATACTAGCCGAGGGTTTACCATACACAGCCTTTACATAGTTCAGAAATGTTCATTTGATCCCTATCTTCTCTAGAGTTTTGAGCATAAAAGGGTGTTGAATTTTATCAAAGGCCTTTTCTGCATCAATTAACATGAGCACATGATTTTTGTCTTTTATTCTGTTTAATTAGTGAATTACATTAATTGTTTTGTTTATGTTGAACCAGCCCTGCATACTGGGGATGAAACCCACTTGATCATGATGGATTATCTTCTTGATAAGTTTTTGAACACGGTTTGCTAGAACTTTATTCAGGATTTTGCATTCAGGTTCATCAGGGATATTGGTCTATAGCTTTCTTTTTTTGATGTGTCCTTGTTGGGTTTTGGTATCAGAGTTATGATTGCTTCATAAAAAGTGTTTGGGAGAGTTACCTCCTTTTCAATCTCTTTAAATAACTTAATAAGGAGAGATGCTAGTTCCTCCTCAAAAGTGTGGTAAAAATCAGCAGGGATGCCATCAGGTCCTAGGCTTTTCTTCTTTGGTAGACTTTTAATTGCTATATGGATTTCAGTGTTTTTTTATTGGGTTGTTTAAGAATTCAATATTGACCTTTGTCAATTTAGGGATGCTGTATATGTCTCGAAATTTGTCCATTTCTTCCACATTATCTAATTTGGAGGAGTATAGATTTTCAAAATATGATCTTATAATTTGTTGGAAATCCATGGGGTCAGTAGTGATAGCTCCCTTTTCCTTGGAGATTTTATTGCTTTGCTTCATTTCTCTCCATCTTTTAGTGAGATTGACCAGGGGTCTATCTTATTTATTTTTTCTAAGTACCAGCTCTTTGTTTCATCATTTTATTGTTTTGTTGTTGTTGTTGTTGTTGTCGTTCTCAATTTCATTGATTTCAAATCTGATCTTGATTATTTCCTGTAATCTGCTGGCTTTGGGGTTAGACTGTTCTTCCTTTTGAAGAGCTTTGAGGTGGAGCATAAGCTTATTTAATTGAGATCTCTCTTCATTTTTAATGTGGGTACTCAGTGCTATTAATTTTCCTCTTAGGAAAGCTTTCATGCTGTCCCAGAGGCTTCAATATGTTGTGTTTTCATTCTATTTCTCTTCCAAGAATTTTTTGATTTCTGGTTTCTTGGATTCATTCTTCATTTAATAGCATATTATTCAATCTCCGTTAATATGTGTGTTTTCTGTTATGATTTTTGCTGCTGATTGCTAGGGTCATAGTGTTATGGTCTGATAGGATACACAGAATAATATCTACTTTTTAATATTTGCTGAGATTTCCTTTGTGAACCAGAATATGATCTATTTTGGAGAAGGATCCATGTGCTGCTGAGAAAAGGGTGTCTTCCACTGATTTGGGGTGGAATACTCTACATATGTCTGTTAAGTCCATTTGATTTATGGAGTTGTTTAGGCTGGAGATTTCTTGATTGATTTTTTGTTTTGATGATCTGTCTGTCTACTGGTAACAGACGAGTATTGAAGTCTCCTGGTATTATTGTGTTGAGGTCTACAAGTGGTTTTATGATGTGAAGTACTTTATTCACACAGGTGGAAGTACTGTTATTTGCAGAGTATATTTTTATTATGGTTATTTCTTCCTATTGTAGGGTTCCCTTTACTACTAAGTAGTGGCTTTCTTTATCTCTTCTGATTAATTTGTGTTTGAGATCTACTTTGTCAGATATAAGTATTGTGATGCCGACTTGCTTTCTTGGGTCGTACACATGGTAGATTTTTTTCCATCCTTTCACCCTTAATCTGTGTATATCATTGACTGTTAGGTGGGTCTCTTGTGAGAAGCATATTGTTGGATTTTGTTTTTTAATCCAGTCTGCTAGTCTGTGTATTCTGAGTGGTGCATTTAAACCATTCACTTTCAGTGTTACAATAGAAGTGTGTATGTGGTTCATAGTCATTGCATATTGTTAGTAAATTCTGTGCTGTCTTGGTTGAGTATTGATAGGATGTATTTTATTGAATTTCCTGTTTGTGGGTTTTGAGTGTCGGTTACTTGTTCTTCTGTCTGGAGTGTATCTTTGGGAATTCTTTTTTTTTTTTAATTGAGAAATGTATTATTGAACAACCATACAAGTTTTTAACAAAATAATATAAAATGTGTATAGATTCTGGATATTAGATTCACCCCCAGTGGTCTATTATCATGTGTTAAATCCACATTAGGTGTAATGTTATACAGCCTAATACTTTTTTGAGAATTCTTTATACGGCTGGTTTTCTTTTCACGAATGCTGCCAGTTTGATCTTATCATGTAAAGTTCTTATTTCATCATCAAATTTGAAGCTGAGTTTTGCAGGTATAGTATTCTTGGCTACATGTTGTGGTCATTCAGGCATTGAAAGATTTCTTTCCATGGCCTTCTTGCCTCCAGAGTCTGGGATGAAAAGTCACAGGAATTTCTTACTGGTTTGCCTCTGAATGTGATTTGGCATTTCTCCCTTGCTGCTTTTAATATACTTTCCTTGATATCCCTATTGTACATTTTCAATATGATGTGTCTTGGTGAGTTTTTCACTTGATTCTGCCTATTGGGTGTCCTGTAAGCTTCCTGGTTGAGCATATCTGATTCTAATTTTATATGAGAAAAGTTTTCTTTAACAATTTCCTTGAGGACATTGCTCATACCATTCATTTGTGTTTCAGTTTTTTCTTGAATACCAATTACTCTCAGAATGTTTCTTCTCATTTCATCCCAGACATTTTTAAAATTCTGATCATATTCTTTTAGTTATTTTTCTACTTTGTCATCTGCACTCAAGCTTTCTCAGCCTGTCCTTATTGTCAGAAGTTCTTTCTTCAGTAGCAGAGGTTCTATTTTCTACAGAAGTTAGTCTATTATGAAATTCTTCCATGGTCCCTCTTATGTCATTGA
>PVKS010045493.1:0-13768 GCA_004027875.1 Aplodontia rufa
TGAGCACTTTTCATATTCTTCACTGTTACTAGCCTATACCAGGCCACAAGGAACTGTTTTCTTGGATTATTACAATATTACCACTGATATTGCCTCACTTTTGCAGTTAACTCTGATGACTATTCTCAGAATAGCAGCCAAGAGATTCTTTGAAAATATGTACTTATTTATGTCATTCTCCTACTGTAAATTCTCCTCTGGCTTCTCACATCAATCAAAATAATAATCAAAGTCTTCATAATAGATTTCAAGGCTCTTAAAGTTTTGCCACACTTTTTTCCCCTTTCCACATCCCTTCTTGTTCCATATTCTACTCCCATTCACCATCACACACAGTGGCCTTACTACTTATTGAAGAGACCAGTTAAACTCTTATCTCATGAACTTTGTATCTCTTATTCAAAATACTTTTTCTCCTCCAGATATAATTCACATTGTTAACTTCCTCACATCCTTAAAGTAATTGTTTAAACATTCTACTCAAATAGATATTTACTGTCCAAATTTGAAACACACCCACACATAAATGACACTTCTATACCCTTTCCTTTCAATTTTTCTTCTTAAAATTCATTATTATTCAAATACCATGTATTTTACCTCTTCATGGTACTTGTTTGTCTAAACATACCTGCTAGATATAAAGACCATGAAGGTATATTTTATTTAATTTTTCCTTTTATTTTCTTCATTGCTTTACCCCTATCACACAGAATGTTATCTGGCAAAAAATGGCAGTCACTGACTACTCTACTGAAATGTTTGAAAGCATGATTATTTCCAAAAGCAGCTGAATTCAGAGTGCCCAATATGATAAGAAAATGTATAAAATTCATAGGAACAAGTAGTAATAAATGTGTTGTTCAGTATTTACATGAAGTCCCTAGAAATACTTCTCTAAAATATAATGTTTAACTTGATTAAAGGGTTATAATTTCATGATCCCATGTTAGAAGATTAAATATTAAAAAGATAACAAAATTTCTCAATTAATTTACAATAAGGAATTTATGATCTCTGATATATGTTCAGCACCTATTATCAGTTCAATGATATTTTTAATAAATGGCCCTTTCCCTAAAGTAGCCCACATACTTAGGTGGTGGATATAAGAGAGTAAGGCAAGAAGTATGAAGAGAAAAGGGCAATACAATACATGGCTAATCTCTCTTCTGTGTCCTCATAATGATTAAAATCTTAATTTGGTTTTGTATAAAAGGCATAAGTACACGTATCTCCTTTCTTATCAATCTTGCAATTGGGAACATCTAAAACATTTATTTAGCTTTTCCCATCATAGAGTTTAAACATAACAAAAATTCAAGAAATTGATAGTGATTCTTCTCCCATCTCATCTCAATGTACATTTTAGTGGGGCAGTAATTGGCAACTACCTTCCCACCTTCATGCACTTTCATACACTTGACTATAATAGTTCTTGTCTGTATCCCTATCTGGTCAAACTCTAAAAGTTATTTTAAGAGACCTAATTTAAATCAACCCTTGCTTTGTGAAATGTCCTCCAATGTCTCAGGAAGAATTGATCACTTTCATCTTTGTTTCCATTAAATCTTGTCTATAACAATGTTAAACTATGAAGATGAAGGCAATATCCTAAATGTGTGACAGCCACAGCATATAAAAATTATGGAATCTCAGCACTAAGGAATACCAACTACCTCTGTACAACTGACCTGTAAACTTCATGGAGCAAAGATAGCATACCACCCCATCCCTTTAATTCAGAAAAATAAATGAATATGTATCTTATTTAATATTATTGTTACTTTTAAATATAAAGTTTGAGATTTTAAAACATTAATAATAAGATCAGTTGAAATTAATGGCCATCCTAGCTCAAATTACTCCAATGGCATCCTCAAGTCATGGATCACTCACAATGAAGAAGAATCTCCTACACGTGATAAACCGCCCTATGTGATTTGTGATCGGGCCTCTGGAAAGCTTCACTACCTCCTTTTATCACTCTTCCTTCACTAATTCTGCTTCAGCCTTACTGGCCTCTTTGTTATTCCTCAATGTACCAAGCTGTTTCCATTTTAAAGTTTACAAAAGTATCAGTCTATCTCACAAAGAAATTCTCATTGATATTACATTGATACACTCTGTTACTTTGTTTAGGACTCTGCTTAAATGTCATCTCCTCAGAAGTTTACAATGGCCATACAATCAAAGGGTCTTCCATCACTGAGACTGTTACTGTTGTTTTTTTTTTCTTTATGGCACTTATGACTTATGTAACATTAAATTATGTTTATGTTTGATTATTGTCTGTCTTCATTGCCAGAATGTGAGTCCCTTCATTGCAGAGGCTTGGTATTCTATGTTTGCTGTTAAATCCCTTGTGCCCTTGTGCCTAATATCATGCTTCTCACATTGTAGGTCTTCAAAGTATCTGTTTAATGAATGAATAAATTTGCAAAATTGGAATGGCTCCAAGTGTTGAAATATCCCTCCTTTAGTGATAAAGCTACCTCACATTTATTTTCATCCTAAATTTACTAGCTTTATACTTTATAGTACTTTCTTTTTGTACCAGGGATTGAACCCAGGAGTGCTAAACCACCCAGCCATATACACAGCCAGACCTTTTTATTTTTATTTTTTATTTTGAGGTAAAGTCTCACTAACTTGATTAGGGCCTTGCTAACTCGATGAGGCTGGATTTGAGTGTGTGATCCTCCTGCCTAAGTATCCCAAGTTGCTGGGATTACAGGTGTACACCACCACATTTTCCTTTATAGCACTTTTTAAATTTCATTGTATCTTTCTTTATTCTACAAATCCTAACAATACTGTGAGGAAAGGAGGTTTAATTATTAATGAAAATTATGGATTAAGGAACTATCCTAGCTGAAATTAAGTTAAATAATCTATTTTAAGTAATTTAATCTCAGGTGATGTGTACTGGAAGCAGGGATTTACATTTGACTATTTCTAATGGCCCTGTCCCTTTCTGTCCACAGCTGTATATCTATGAAAAAGCTCTGAATATTAAGATTTCTTTTCCAGTAAGTGACTCTTGAAATATTTGATAAAAATAATTACCCTCTTCTTTTTTAAAAAATAATGCACCTCTAAGGGCTGGAGTGGTGACTCAATGGTTATGGCACTTGCCTAGCATGTGCAAGGACGTGGGTTCAAAACCCAGTACCACGTACAGAACAAAATGTCAGAGCAATGAAAGCCACATGAAAAACTAAATAAAGTAGATATTCTCTCCCTCTCTCTCTCTCTCTCTCTCTCTCTCTCACTATTCCTCACTCTTAAAAAAATGTACATAAACTGGGAGTGGTGAGACACATCTGTAATCTGAATGGCTCAGGAGACTGAGGAAGAAGAATCACAAGTTCAAAGCCAGCTTCAGCAACTTAGTGAGTCTCTAAACAATTTAGCCAGACTCTGTCTCAAAATAAAAGAAAGATACAAATAAAAAGTGTTGGGGATGTGGCTCAATGGTTAAGTGACCCTAGGTTCAATTCTTAATACAGAAATCATCAACATCATTATCCCTACTCGAACATATAGAATAGTATTTTTGTCCATTTTCTTTAATTTTTTCTCTTATCATTTCCCAAATACACAATATCCTGGTTAATTGTCATCTAAATGAACTCCAGTACATGTCTTTAAAAAGGCAGAGCTCAAATATAAATAGTCTTATTCTAGCTTTTGTCTAACTAGTCACAAGAACAGTGAGATTATTAGTTTAGTGTTCTAAAAACTAGTTTTCTGTTACTGTAATGGATGGTTACATTGTATATTAAGTATGCAATTGGATAACACACTTGATATTGTATGTGACTTTGTGCTCAAGGCAACTCTCTGGAATTTTTCAAAGGAACTTTTGTCAGGCAAAGTGTTTCCTCCATTCTGTCCTATTGCAATTGATCAAAAATTATTGGGGATTGGGGCTGGAGCAGTGACTCGGTTGTTACGGTGCTTGCCTTGGGGATTTAGCTCAGTGGCAGAGTACTTGCCTAGCATGCACAAGGCCCCAAGTTCAGTCCTCAGCCCTGAAAAACAAAAGAAAAATATTATTAATATTTTATCTTACCCAAAAAGCTGAGAAGCAATCAAAACAATATTTAGTGCAAGTAATCTAAAGCTAAAACTTTCATTAACTTTTCGTAGAATTTATCTGACTCTTTCATTCAGTCTATCATACCAGGGTTTTAGGATCAATGGGGTCTTGACTTTGCCATCATTCTTGCCTGCAAACCATTATTTAATCATATTTGGAAGAATAAGTGACTTTTTAATATTATTCCCTCAGTTAATATGTGTAAACTTATTGTACTTGACTTATTCAGTTCCATTTCTAAGTATCCCTTATGCTCAAGTCTGATCTGTAGTCCTATATTGTCTTCCTTTTTATCCCTCTATCTAGTCAAAACATTAACTTTCAGTCCCATTTTTACCAACTGTTGAAGTCTATACCTGTTTTTCTTTATATACTATGAATGTAGACATGATTCACACTTTAGCTTTTAATTTTTGTTTTAGTCCTATATTCAAAGTTGGTCTCTAAGCAATAGATCAATAAAGACTATGTCTTTTGTTTATAGATGCACCCTCAGCATAAACCGTAGTTTTTGATAAAGTATAGATCTTTTCAGATATCATTTTAAATAATGCCTAGAGAATATCAAGTACCTATTCATACCAATGTCCAAATTCTAAGAGACCTGAGGATATTGATCTTAATTTGATTGCAATTGTATGATCAGTGCTACATAAAGTGCCTGGTAAATAAAAAAAAAAAAAAAAAACAAAAAAAACCCGAAATCCAATCATTCACCTAGCATTTACTGGGAGCCTGCACATCAGGTACTATTCTTGGCATTAGAGATATCTGTGAAAACAAGAGTGGTAAGATCCTTGCCTTCAGTCAATTTACTTTCTAATGCAGAAAGACAAAGCAATAATTGTCAAGTAAAATCATTTAAAATAAGGACATGTGTCCATGAAGGAATTAGAATAGAGTAGTTATCTTAATGTGACAGAAATTGACATGGGACTAACCAAAAGATAGATTCCTTTACAAACAAGGATATTTGTAAATGGCAGAGTCTTAGAGTCCACTCCTGAACCTTCCCAAAGGCAAATGCTATAAAAGTCTTTGACCTGAGATCCTTCTCTAATCATCTGCACTAACTGCATGTACTAAATTAAATAGTATACCTCAAAAACTTGATTGCCTGGAACATCAGAATGTAATTTTATTTGGAAATATGTTCTTTGCTGATGTAATTAGTTAAATTGAGGTCTTAGTGGACTGAGATGGACCCTAACCCAACAACTAGTGTTTATTAAAAGAGGGAAATTTGACACAGCCCTACACAGAGGAGAATGCTACTTGAAGACACAGAGATACACAACATAAGGCTATGTGATTTTTGACTACAGCAGAGATTATAGTAAAGCAGTGAAAGCAAAGGCATGCTAAGAATTATCAGAAATCACAAGAGCTTGGAAAAGCAGCAAATACTACCGCAGTGTTGTGCAAGGGTACATTAGGTCATCCAAACCTTGATTTCAGACTTTTGGCCTTCAAACTTTTGAGGAAGAGAACTTCTGTTATTTCAGACACCAAGCTTGTGGTACTTAGCTATTACAGCCATAAGAAATGACTATGTTGTCAGAAGATGTTTCACACCACCAGGCAGGCCCGCAACTTAAGAAAACTGGTGATATTGGCCTCCCTTTGCATGTTTCAGTGTTTCTGAAGTCTATAGCTCTATTTGGTGAAATCTGTGTGTCTAGCTTTCTAATGTAATGGAAGGACCTTTCAGAGATAAAAATTGCGGATTTTCCTGTAAATGGATGGAATTGGAGACTATCATGCTAAGTGAAATTAGCTAGTCTCCAAAAGTCAAAGGTCAAATATTTTCACTTAAATGCAGAAGCTAATCCAAAATAATGGAGTATATGAAAAATAGAAGATGGGTGGCATAGAAAAAAGGAATGAAGGGAAGGGAAGAGGGACGGGATATCAAAAGACAGTGGAATGAATCTGACATAACATTCCTATGTATATACATGAATATACCATGTATATGAATCTCCCCATCATATAGATCCACAAGACACTAATTTAAAAATAACTATGCTAAATGGTAGAAAAATCAGTAGAGTAGAGAGAAGGGACCATGGGGTGGAGGGACAGGAGGGAAAAGGGAAGTACTGGAGACTGAATTAGAACACATTATATACCCTGATTTCATAATTATGTTAGAATGGATTCTACTGTCATGTATAAATTAAAAAGAACCAATAAAATACACAATATATTTACAACAATATGTAAAAGCTATGGAATTCAAATCAAACTAGATCAAAAACAATTTTTTAAACCAGGGATTGAACCTCAGGGTGCTTAACTACTGAGCTATGTTCATAGCCTCCACCCCCCTCCTCCTTTTGGTGGCTGGCTTTAAACTTACAATCCTCTTGCCTCATTGCCTCAGCCTCCTGAGCTGCTGGGATTATAGGCCTGCACCACTGTGCCTGGCAAAAGTAGATCAAATCTTAAACCACAAAGCATTAAATTACATGAAAACGTTATTTGAGCACTCATAATTTATACCTTTAAGATCAATAGTATCTGGGTGCTGTTGCACATGCCTGTAATTCCATTGACTCAGGAGACTGAGGCAGAAGAATCACAGATTTGAGGACACACTGGGTAATTTCACAAGACCCTGAATCAAAATAAAAATTAGAAAAGGGCTGGGGATATGGCTCAGTGTACAGCAGTCCTGGGTTTAATCCTCAGTACTGTATCAAAGAAACAGTGGTTAGAAATGTTATCATAAATTAACATAGTTGCATAAGATCACTTCAAATTCTCCCACATGCCCACATAAAAGGAGGAAGCAATTGACATATTGGCTTTGGAATTGAAGAATATTGACTTAAATTCTGAATTTTTGACTCTCTACATTTTCCCTGTATGAGTTTGATCAAGGCCCTTAATGATTCTGATCATCTAATTTCTCAATCATAAAATAGAAATAATGATAGCGGCTCTTCAGTGTTTTCTAAAGAGTAGGGAGAATTCAACAAAGTGCGTATTATAGTGCCTAAAAAATACACCCTTAATAGAAATAAGTTATTTTTAAGTTCAGTTAAATAAAAACTGAGCAGCATAGAAATATTAGTTTCAGAAAAATATGATAGATATGGAAAGTTGTTGGACCTGAGAAGAGAAAAGGTAAAATTATGAACATTCTTTATTTAATTCCACTTATAATATTTAGTTTTCAAGTGTTTTTTCCTCTGATCTTTAAACTTCTAGTAACAGTAATTGATTGAATTTATCCCAGTAGCCTTGTTGAATGTTTAGTACACAAAGCTGAACCAGTTTTTTTTTAAATCTAGTATATCCATCAAGCCTCTTACAGAATTGTATAATATGTATAATACATCTTCAGTTATTTAGCTTCATTATTAGCCAAAGTGAAAAAAAAACAATTTATTACTGGGCATGTATTGTACAATTTGAGTTGGAGACTATTGCTAAGCTAAAAGTGATTGGTATGGATTCACACTGTAATTTCAAATGTCAGTGTTTTCTCTTTAAACTTGTCCAATGATAATTTAAGCAAAGGGTGATTGGTGAAATAGCCTCAAAAGGGTTAAGGAATTCCTACTGACATCACTCCTAACTCCAGTTTCCTTTATATGCTTCAAAATGACACTATGTCCCAATGCATAGTAGCTTGGCATTTTATAAAAACATTTTAAGCTGAAGTTTCTTTAGTTGTTCCAGTTGCCTTGCTATCTTTTCCCCACAGATGCTCTCCTCATACAGTGTTCCTTTTGAAATAAGGCAGCCAGATATCTTCAGCAGGGAGGTAGCAAACAAATCGCAGCCACATTCGAACAGTTTGTTTTGCTTACTGTGTGCTCATTTGGGAGTTTTAGATGTCTTAGACTGCAAAAGAAATTCTGCATTCAAGCACTTCAATGGTGACTTGGTGAGGAACATAGTATTACTTGTCTTGGAAGCTAAAACTGAAATATTATTAGCACAATCAATATTTTACCAGTATTAAACTTTTGTATCAAGAAATATTATAGTGTAGGGTATCAGTTTTCCAAGTGTGGCCTACAGAGCATTTGGGTTTTCTGAGGTCATTTTCGGGTGTCTATGAAGTCAAAATTCTTTCCTAACACTAAAATCTTTTTCATCATTTGCATTCTCTTTCTTTACCTGTACAATGCGGAACATTTCAAAAGCAACAGGCTGAATGCATAGCAGATGTGAAAGTCCAGCCTTCTACTAAGCAAGACATTAAAGAGTTTATAATAATACAAACCATGACACTCTCCTACTAATTAATGTTTTAAGTATATAATTATTTTATAAATATATTACTGGCATTTGTAATGATTTCATTATTGCTTTTTAAATTATGTTCATTTAATTCAGGATGATTTATTATAAATTCACATGAAGTAATTTGTAATAAATAACAGAAATGTTATGTGTATTCTTTACCCAATTTACTTTAATAGTATCATCTTGCATAATTGTAGTACCATATCACAGCTAGGATATTTACATTGATTCAGCGAAGGCACAAAACATACAGAACTGTTTTGTCTCTACAAGAATGTTGCCATTTCATAGTCACACTCATTTCCCTCTAGTACCATAGTCCCTGGCAACCATGAAACAATTCTTAATTTCTACATTTTTTGTTTAAATTAACTAATAGATAAGAATAGATTTTTAAAATTTGATTTTTCACATGGAAACTCTTGATTGCTGTAAATCAGAATGACAAGATATCCTTGGGTTGTTTTGAAAATTTTATGAATATAAAAATATCTGTAGGGGGAAAACATGAGAATACCAAGTTAGTAGTAAGGAAGAACAAAGATCAAGACTGCATGGGCTTGACTTCTGGCTCCACCACTGTTTGCTTGTGATTTGGACAGGCATTAAACCCTCATGTTGAGTGGTTTTCTTATCTATAAAATGGAATTATAACTATTTCTGCCTCATCACAGCATGAGAACTCAGTGTGTTCACCCATGAAATTTCAATGAGCAAAGCATCTAGAAGACCTGGCGCATAATAGTTACTATATAAGCATTTGGAAAATGCTTTGGCTAGGAGAGAGAATGAGAACTGAATGAGTTCAAAGAGACAGCACTCTCTGCCACCTCCTGACTGCACCTTTAATGGTTTCTCTCTTTGCATCAGAATTCCACCTATCCTGAATAACAGGTGAAATTCCACCTATCACACTTGGTGTCTCTTGAAACCCTTTGCACCCTCTGAAAATTTAGGTTACTCCTGCTGGCCCTTCCTTATGCTTGTGGTCCTTCACATGTTTTATTAGCAAACCCTCTGTTTCACCTGTGAATGCATTTGTTGTTTGTGGTGCTGTGGATTGAATTCAGAGCATTATACATGTTAGGAAAGTGCTCTACAACTGGGTTATAGCCGCACCACCTATGGATGTGTTTTGACAGCATGATTAGAGTGTGTCTTGAGACTCCATTACATTTTTTTCTCCATTCTTAATTACACACACATAGGGATAGTTAAGACATGTTTTTGAAATGAATGAACTGTGTTGAAATATAAAACTATAGTAAATCTAAACATAAACTTCACATTGATAAAGTATTCACACATTGAACAATCTACCAAACTCTCCATACATTTTAATTTAACCATTAAAAACATTTACCAAGAAAAGTCTAAGTATTTGTGTTTGAAACAACTATATCATTGTGTATCACAAAGAAATTATGATTTTTTTAAAAAGAAAAAGAATGGAAAAATATGACTAAAAGTTACAAGTTCTTACTGAAGTCAACTCCCTTGTCAATATCAATTTCAGAAAAGGAAATTTCTCTCTCTCACCCCTTCTCTGTATTTATATGTTTGTGTATATATAATTGCAAAAAGAAAGTTATTTTCCTAAACTACTATATTAAGAATGTGTGGACTATTACTGTTAATTAGTTACATATCTCTTGCTATATAAGTTTATACATTCACAAATAATAAATCTATACCAAACTCAAGTATAAATCATATCCTGGTACTTGGGAAAATCTCATAGGAAAGTAACAAAATTGTTTCAAAATGTCGTATTCATTTGTTTGGAAATTGTTTACACAGGAAACATGAAAAATTGAAACAACAGTGTAGAACACAAAGATGCCATAAATATCTGAAGCAGCAACAATCCTAAATAGTGGAGGAATAGCATCTGCTGAAACTCTGGGCCTAGTGCTAGAGGTAAAGCTGATACCAAGGGTGATCATATGGTCTGGGAGCCCATTTTACTCTGTCTGTAATACAACAGACTTCCCAGCTCTAATGTTGCCAAGGTTAGACTACAATAACACCTCAGCAGTCTGTGAATATCTATTATATTTAGAAAATTAGGATAAAGTCACGCTGCTATTTGTGCTGCCATGCTACTTAAAACAGGGGATCAAAATTCTTGGAAACTTGGTAACTTGCATACTTGTGTTCAGTGTTGATAAACAATGCTGTTTTTTCCTATTTTCTCCTTTTTCTGTGCTTTCAGTAACACTTGGGTATATTCTCTTTTGTGTTCCTTAACATAGAACCTAGCATAAATCTTTACTATGGCATGTGTCATGTCATTGTATTTATTAGTTTCTGTCTCTTTTCCCCAAGACTGAGTTCTTAACCTTATTTTATGTCACAGAACCTTTATACAAATCTTTTGAGAGCTCTTGATTCAAGACACAGGAAGTACAGTAACACAGAGCAATAATTTAAGAGAATTTGAATGCCACCTCTGAGAGACTGTGTGACCTTGGAAAAGTTACTAAATGTATGCTTCAGTTACCTCATCTGCAATACAGACACAAAAATAATAGAACACACCTAATGCCATGCATTTAGTGGGTGGTATAAAAACATAGATCTTAATATTCTTGTATACTAATAACTGGCCTTTTTAAAATCAGGCATGGGTATTTGTTGGAATTTGCTGCTCCTGGGCCATATTCACTTGCACCACCATAATGATGGTGGTGCAAGGGAAGTGACAGACAGGAGGGAAAATGGCATGCAGGGAAAATGGAGCTTGACCTCAGCTGGGCAGCTGCTTTTGTAGTTTAGGGCAATGAGAAAAATTGATGTGGATGACCTTTCGGAGATTGATTGGTGGATCTATCAATCTATTGAAGCTTATCTGCCAGCATCTTGATTGGTGCCTTGTGCCCCACCTCCAGCCAGCTTCTGTGGCTGGCGTGGCTGGCATTGTGCCGCCGCTGCCTTAGGGCAGCTCATCAAGCATCCCAGCTGCCATCCACCTAACATCCCGACCTTTTTGGTGATTTAGGGTGTAGATTTCCATCTGGCTGCTTCCTGCTGCTTATGGGGCTTCATGGGACGGGGAAGGTTCAGGTGTTGACTCTGCTGTAAGGGTGCAAGAGCCTTTGGTTGTATGTTACTTCAGCGACCTCACTTATGTGGTTTTGGGTGAACCTGAGGAGACAGGGAACAGTCATTAGAAGGAGTCATATCACTAAGGATGGAGGTCAGCCAGGTGACAAGAGTGGAGGTTAGCCATCCTAGCCAAGGGTCATTTCATTGTTGCTGCTTAAGCCTCTCATTCAGATGTGTGAGAGTTCTGATGTTCTTCTCCATCAGCCCAGTTTCTCTATCAGGAGATCTAATTTTTGGAGTTTTGGAGATTCTGTAAGGAAACATGGGTGATAGATGTTATTTATCTTTGTAGGGAGGCCAGGGAGGCAGCATATGCCTCCATTGCTTCTTGGAATTGCTGTTCTAGACTCTGGGTGGCAATGACTGACTGCATCCTCCTGTCCCCAATCCAGAGGTAGTGAACAAGAAGGCTAGGGAGAGTTCAACCACCACTGATAGAAAAATGGCCTGTTTCATCCTAGGGAGGGGATTCTGAGCAAATCAGATTAGGGGAACCCCCTCTAAAACTAGCATTTAGAAAGGAAAAAAATCATTGCCTTTGTTGGTAAATGTCCATATATGATTGAGCTTTGGTTATACTCTTCTGCCAGGTGTTTAAGACCAACTACTAATCCTAATTAAACAAAAGGGGTAACTATAAAACTGTAACATAGTATTTACACTTTAAGACTGGTGAAACTGTCCTGCTGGCTATTAAACACCAAATCAAAAAGACCAAAGTTAAGACAGTTAAAGGGTTAAGGAAAATAGTCAATATTTTGGCCCTTGCCCTGTTTGGTCAGCCAAACTCAGGGGACAATGGAACTTCTGTACAGGCTTGACAACTCTGAGTAAGATGGCCTCCAATCAGGGGGATCCGGTGACCCTAGAGAACAGAAAGTCAACTAGTGAAAACACTGCAAAGAGGATGATCATTCATGGATGATGTACCAGATACTTCCAAGGGAAGCCACATGTGGTCAGCAAGACCCTGATCTATCCTGGCAGATGGCACAACTGGTAAATGAGCCAAAAGGCTTTTCACAAGTTCCTCAAGAATGACCCTGATAATCTCAACTGACTTGTAGCAATAGATAGGAACAAGATCAATTTTGATAACTGGCCTTTTTGAACACTTATAGTTTGCCTGAATTATATCAGTTAATCCACAACAGGCAGGTACCATTAACGTTCCCCTTTCAATGTGTACTGCATATTGTTGTAAAGTTATGTATAATTCAAAATTGGGAAACCAAGAATCAAATTTTGAGTATATTGCTGATCCAAAGGCTCTTAGCAGCTCTGTATTACTCAGGTTGATAAATAGGGAAGCCTCGGGGACTTTGCTTGCCCTAGCCTTGCAAGGTATAGAAAATTACCCATTCCTTTGCTCTAGACATTTCATATGACTGCTTTTGGCCACAGTGGACAAAAGGAATTGTTTTAGCTTTTCAACAAGATTAAACACATTTTTTGAACTTTAGTATCTCTCTCTAGCTCCAAAAATAATCTACAGAAAAGTGTTAGAAAATAAATATTTTGTTAGTGTTAACATCATATTTTGGTAGAGAATGCCTATTGGCTAACTCAGATGATCTTACAAATATGTTCATTTGCTCTTTTCAAATGAAAGAATATTCATATTTACAGGAAAACCAAAACTTGCTTAGATGATATATGTCTATAACCTCATCATTACATTTCCAAGATGTCCTAATGAAAAGATGTCCTAAGAAACTGCTCCAAAATCTAAATCAATTTTTTGTGAATTAAGTTCCATCAGCAGAAGTATAATTACTATAAAGTTTAGTTACAAATGCCAGTATTACTATAAAAATTTTAATTTCAGGAATGCAATTCAGTGGAAATAACACTACCCCTTGCCCCTAAATTTTTCACCATTCCACCCACCTCCCATCCTATTCTCTTCCCATCCCTAGTCACCATGGTTACCTTTCTAAAACACAAATTAGAATAGCATGTCCTTGCTTAGAAAATATCAATGCATCCTCTCTTTGATGTTCTCAAGATTTGTTGTGCTTCAGAATCACTTTGGAAACTTTTTAATAGGCAGATGCATTCCATAAAAGATTGATTCTGTAGGCTTAGAGCAAAACTTAGGAATCTGGCTTTTAATCCATACCATGATGAATTTGACACTGGTGGTTTAGAAGCTATACTTGGAGAAATACTGATCTTCAGGATGTCCAACTCTTTAATCTGACATTCAAGTACTTGCTTGTTTTGGCCCTGCATACCAATTATTCAAAGGTATTTTAAAATCATTAATGAAGACTAGATTTTATTAAGTAC
>PVKS010045494.1:0-13769 GCA_004027875.1 Aplodontia rufa
AATAATAACAAATGTTAGTAAGTATGAGTAGAAAAATAAAGCCTTTATACCACTAGTGGGACTGTAAATTAGTATAACCTCTATGGAAATCACTATGAAAGTTCCTCAAAAGACTAGGAATAGAGCCATCATATTACCCAGCTAGAACATTCCTATTTACCCTAAAGAATTAAAGTCAGCATACTATAGCAATACAATTATACATGTTTATAGCAACAAAATTCACAATAGACAAATTATGGAACCAGCCTAGGCATTCATCAATAGATGAATGGATAAAAAAAATGTGACACCTAAATAAAATGGAGTTTTATTCAGCCATAAAGAATGAAATTATGTCATTTGATGGAATATGGAAGAAACTGGAGAACATCAAGTTAAATTAAATAAGTCAAACTGAGAAAGTCTAGGGTTATATGATTTCTCTCATATATAGAATCTAGGGGGAAAAATGAATTACAAAAAAAAAAAAAGTATTCATGAAAACAGAAGGACAATGAGTAGAATAGGAAGGGTACCAGGGGGAGAAAAGAGGAAAGGGAAGGGGAGGAACCATGGAATAAAATTAACCAAATTACAAAAATGTACTGTGCGCATGTACAAATATGTAACAATGAATCCTGTCATGTATAGTTATAATGCACCAATAAAATGAGGGAAAAAACAATGACAAATCCATGAACAATAAAGGTCTCTACTAGGCAATCTGAAAAAATGACTGTAAACTATTCTTAGTGGAAGCCACTACCAGAAAGGACCATATGTGCAGAAAAATAAAGGCTAAATCCCTGAGAGTCAATGAGTTTTACTAGGGAGAAAGACAAAAGAACAAAAGTGTTAAAAGGTAAAGCTATAGAAAATCTACAGATAAAATGCAGCAAAAAACAAAATAAAAAATACAGAGGCTACAGAAACAAAAGATGTAGACTAGTAACTTTAGCTTCCTTTAAAATGAAAAAAGAAATTTCAAGGTCCCTAATTAGCACTAACCTTGAGTTCTTTGGGAGGGTAAAGTCAGCAGAATGGTGATAAAAGAAAGGAGTTAGTAGAAGGAAAAACTAAAGAAATAATATATCAGGTAAAGATCTGGCTCAAGAAATTCAACTGTTGCCAGGTGCATTGAAACATGCCTACAATCCAGCTACTTGGGAGGCTAAGGCAGGAGGATCACAAGTCTGAGACCAGCCTTAGTAATTTAGCAAGGCTCTAAGCAACTTATTCAGACCCTGTCTCGAAATACAAAATGAAAAGGGCTGGGGACCTTGCTCAGTAGTAAAGCATCACTGGGTTCAATCAAGGAGAGAAAGGAGGAGGAAGAAGAGGAAGAGAGGAAGGAAGGAGGAAGGAGGGAGGAGGGAGGAGGGAGGAGGGAGGAGGGAGGATGAGGAATAAGAGGAAAAAAGAAGAGGAAGAAAGAGGAGGTGGTGGTGGTGGTGGAAAGGGAAGGAGGAGGAGAAGGAGAAGGGAGAGAAGGAAGGAAGGAAAAGACATCGAATCATTAAAGAAAGATAAGAGCTTGTCCTTAAAATGTAGTAGCAGGCACATCACAAGTACTTAAAGGTTACTAACTGAACAAGCAAGCAAACAAATGAGTATATCAACATCATGAGTGTTATGCTGGGGGCAAAGTCAGTATAAGAGAAACCTTTTCTGGAGAAAGGAATGTACAAGCATGTTTCAAAGAATAAAATGTTTTAATATGCCTCAAAGTGATTAAACACAAACACATTTTAAAAGTAGGTAGAAAAGAAAGAAGAAAACCTAAGAATGAATATAATGGCAAAGAAAATAGTAACCACTACCTCTCCTCAACTCCTGCCCCTAAATAAAGAAAACAAAAAGCTGAAAGTCAAGCAGAAACATTCAAAGGTTGGGTAGACAGAAAATGCAAGGGAGGAAAACTTCTATTCTCTTACTATAATGATAAATAATGTTGCAAAAAGAGCTATGTTTAAATATACTTCTCTTTCAGCCCCAAATGGGTTTTAGTTATGTTTTAGATACGAGATATTCACATGAGACGATGCAAGAATGTTCAGAGGTGAACTGATTATGAGAGATGTGAATTGCTTGGAGGATTAATCCACTTTAATAGATTAGCTAGCTAGGTGTAAATGTAGAAAGCAGGTAACTCCGGGTGTGCGTTTGGAGTTTATATTTTGTGCCTTTGAAGTGGGAGTGCCCACAGATTCACGGCTGTAAAGTCCTGAGCTACTTTCCTCTGCCACAACCTTCCCACCCTTCCATCATGATGTTCTACCTCACCTTCGGCCCACAGCAATGGAGTTAGCTGACCACAGTCTAAACCTCTGAAACCAAGATACAAAATAAACTTTCTTCCTCCTTTAAGTTACTCCTGTCAACTCTTTCTCATCACAATGACAAAGCTGACTATAACAAAAACTAAAGTAAAAATGTAAAGGTATGAACGGACATAATAAGAAAGTCTGTAAAACAATAAAAAGCAAGTTCTATAAGTCATAATGTGAAGACTACAATCGCAAACGTAAAGTTCCCCAAGAAATAGCTTATAAATGAACACATTTTAAATGTGAAAGTCTGGCTTTTACAAGAAAATTTTTAAATATCACTTCAATAAATGACCCTAAGGAATAGTAAATAAGAGGCTGCAATGAATTACTAAACCATTTTCAGATATATAACATTAAAACAAGTCCAGAGGGTTATTAAGATAAATGCCAAATTTATGGAGTGTATTTCCCAATATGGGCAAGATTTCAGGATAATGTTTTATTCAGCAGTACAAATTTCAAGTAAGCTAAAAAACCTGGGAATACATGAAACATTCCTCTATAACAATAAGGTATTTTTCAGTTTTAACCACTTTAATACAGATAAGAGGATTAAAATGAATAATTAAAAATTCTAAAATGCACTCAAGATTAAGAGTTAATAAACCATTTTTAAAAGATAAAACTATGGGGCTGGAGTGGTGGCTTAGCGGTTATGGCACTTGACTGGCAAGCACAAGGACCAGAGTTCAAACCCCAGCACCATGTACACAATGAAGTGTCTGAGGAATGAAAGTCACATGAAAAACTAAATAAAGATTGCCTCTGTCTTTAAAAAAAAAAAAAAAAAAGAAAGAAAGCAAAGAAAAATATAATGTTTAGAAGAATGTAAAAAAATTTGATCCTTTCCAAAAATTTAAATAGTATTTGACAACAAATCCAAGATCAAAGACATTTAATCTGAACATGGACCGCATTAAAAGAGAGAATTTTATGATTTTTAAGGGGAATAACTATTTATATGCCAATAAAAATAAGTTTTGGGGGCTGGAGCAGTGACTCAGTGGTTGTGGTGCTTCCTGATACACAAGAGGACATGGGTTCAAACCATAGCACCATATACAACACAACGAAGTGTCAGAGCAACAAAGACTACAACAACTAAATAAAACTGATTCTCTCTTTCTCTCTCTCATAGTCCCACTGTCTCTTAGAAAAAAAAAGTTTTGGTAAACAAATTATTTTTTTTAAAAAGCATGTAATAATTCTAAAACAGCAATAATTATTGTACACATCCTAAAACTGGAAGACACACAACACCTATATACATAATAAATACAAGATATAAAATATATAATCACAAAAATCACACAAACTTAGTAAAAGAATATTTTTATTTAATAGTTTGACAGGGCTCAGAGATTAAATCATGTTTCTACATTTAGCTAAAAAGATTTTTAAAATAAAATTAACCAAAACTAAGTACCATCTTTGAAATTGTAAACATGACCATAAATGTTGGGGAACACACCTAGAATTAAAATCAGTAAAAGTACTTCTCTTCTATAAATAGATTATCTCCAAAACATTTTTATATCAGTTTTTTATAATGTATCTAGGAATATGGAACACTTCATAACATAATTATCACTTTCCAAAATCTGAATGATTTGACTGAATAAGTAATAGCCTCCAAAAAACAGACATTTTACTATACAGCAAAACTAATCCAAAGGGACGAAAATCAGTATTATACGAGTCCTTGGGAGAATTAATGAGAATTAAGCACAAGGAAACTTTCTATGGGGATAGAAATTCTGAGTCTTCATTGGGGTATTGATGACATAGCACAGACATTTGCCAAGACTCAAACTCATTGACAGCTATGAACTGTCCTTTATAACAATGTACCAATTTTAAATAAAATGCCAAAATATAAACAGTGTTGGATTATATGGAACAAACCTACTACCACAAGAAATGAGACAAGCTTAGATCTGAGGAAGAAGCAATTTCAATAAACAACAGATGCATGCACAAGCCCAGGACCAACCAAAAGAGGATCCACACTCTGAGCAGCCCCCATGTACCTGATACCCGGCCTGCCTCTCCAGAGCCATTTTTAGTATCGGCCAGCAGGCACTCACGACACCACTGGCAGGACCCTGCACTGGAGCACTCCCCGTCCAACTGAAAGCCAGCCCAACTAGGCCTCTTTTGGTTTGGGCCCCAGCACAAGTCCAGGACCAACCAGAGGAAGATCCTTGCCTGGAGTAGCCCCCAGCCCAGGCCTCTTCTGCTTCTGGCCTGGGAGGTACCCAGAACAACCCAGGTTCAGATCTGCAATCTTGAGCCTGGACCCAAAAGGTGGAGCAAAACAAGGACCCAGGTAGAAAAAATATCGGGAAGATGATGATCCTCAAACAGGTGGCTGATCCAACCATTTGACTTCAAGGGGGGGGAAAAAAAAAATCACCTGGAGAACTGCCTACATTCCCCACAGGAAATCTCAATTCAGAGAACCAAAACAAGTTCTTCAAAGATGAAGACTCAAACTAGGAGAGGTTAACCTCAAACCCACAACTATACTAAAAAGGATAGAGACCAAGATGAAAATCTTAAAAATATCAATGATCTGATTACTAAAAGGAACCATGAGCTAAAAGAAGATATAATGAAGGGACTAAGTAAGAAAACTCAGGGGATGAAAAACTATTATCAAAGAAATAGACATATTCAAAAAGAAAGTAACAGAGCTAAAATCTGCAGTCACTGACATGAAGAGGAACCATGGAAGAATTTAATAATAGACTAACTTCCATAGAAAAAGAACCTCGCCTCTTGAAGAAAGAACTTCTGACAATGAGGACAGGCTGAGCAAGCTTGAGCACAAGGATGACAAAAGAAAACTCACAGAACATGAACCAAACTTTTAAAATGTCTGGGATGAAATAAACAATCTAAGAGTAATTGGGATACTGGAAAAAAAATCAAGACACAAACAAAGGTGATAAGGAACATTCTCAATGATATAAAGAAACTTTTTTCCATGTAAAAAGAGTTAGATATGCTCATCCAGGAAGCTTACAGGACACCCCAATAGGCCTAATCAAATGAGAAGCTCACCAAGACACATCATATTCAAAATGTACAATAAGGAAATCAAAGAAAGACTATTCAAAGTGGCAAGGGAGAAGCACCAAATCACATTCAGAGGCAAATGAATACGAATCACATCTGCTGTATCAGCTCAGACTCTGGAAGCAAGAATATCATGGAAGGAGATCTTTCAATGCCTGAGTGAACACAACATGCAGTCAAAAATACTATACCTAGCAAAATTCAGCTTCAAATGTGAGTTGGAAATAAGAACTTTTCATGGTAAGAACAAAAGTAGATAATTTGAGAACAGAAAACCAGTATTACAAAGAATCCTCAAAGATAAACTCCAGATAGAAGAACAATCAAACATTCCTCAAAATCCACAGAGGAAATTCAATAAAGGTACATGTTATCAATTAAAAAAAAAAAAAAGACAGCACAGAACCTACAAATAAAACACAATGACTATGAACCACAAACACATACCTATTCTAACAATGAATATGGATGGTCTCAACCCACCAATCAAAAGACGTAGACTACCAGATTAGACCTAAAAACAAAACCCAACAGTATGCTGCTTATAGGAAACCTACCATACAGCCAATGACACTCACAGATTGAGGGTGAAAGGATGGAACAAAATCTACCAGGCGTATGGCCCAAGAAAACAAGTTGGAGTTGCAATTCTTACGTCCCACAACATGGATTTCAACATAAATTAATCAGACAAAGAAAGCCACTACATCCTAGTAAAGGGAACAGTACAATGGGAACATATAACAATAATAGATATATACTACAAACACCAATGCCCCCAACAAAGTGGAAAAATTACTCGAAGACATAAAACCACCTGTAGAACTCAATATGACAGTGCTGGGAGACTTTAATACTCTGAGATCACCAACAGACAGGTCACCAAAGCAAAAACCAATAAAGTGATCCACAGTCTAAACAATACCATAAATCAAACAGACTTAACACACATCTACAGAATATTCCACTCCAACGATGGCAGAGTATACCTTCTTCTCAGCACCACGTGGATCCTTCTCCAAAATACAAAATAGATCATTTTCTAGTTCAAAGGTAATCTCAACAAATACAAAAAGTAGATATTGTTCCATGTATCCTACCAGATCATAACGCCATCACACTAGTGATTGACAGCAAAAACCATAGCAGAAAAGACACATACACATGCAAGTTGAAGAATGATGGGCTAAAGAACTCAAAAGGAACTTCTCTCCAGTGGAAGTCTAGAAAGCCCATAAATATATGAAAAAATGCTCTACATCATTAGCTATAAGGGAAATACAAATCAAAACTTCAAGGAGATACCACCTCACTCCTGTTGGAGTGGCAAAAATGAAGAATACAAACAACTACAGATGCGGGAGGGGCTGTGGGAAAAGAACAACACTGTTACACTGCTGGTGGGACTGCAAACTGGTTCAGCCACTATGGAAAACAGTGTGGAGAATCCTCAAAAAATTAGGGCTGGAACCAACTTATGACCCAGCTATCCCACTCCTGGGTATTTTCCCAAAAGAGTTAGAATCAGCATATTATAGTGATGTGGCTTCCTCAGTGTTTATAGCAGCTCAATTTACTATAGCTAGACTATGGAACCAACCCAGATACCCCTCACTTGACGAGTGGATAGAAAAACTTTGGTACAATGGAATACTACTTGGACATTCAAGGAGATGATATTATAGCTTTTGATATCAAATGGATGGAGATGGAAAGAATTATGCTAAGTGAAGTATCCCAATCTCAGAGACTCAAGGGCCAAATGGTTTCTCTCATATGTGGAAGCTAGAATACATGGGGAAGCAGTAAGTTACACGGCTAACCTAACAATAACTTCAAACTGTATGATTCTCAGCGTAATAGGGAGATGGCTCCCTAGGATACTTGGAGGCATAGGGAGGGAGATGGGGAGGGGAAGGGTGTATGAAGAACTCATAGGAGTCTGGAGAGTGGGAATATGGGGGAACCATCTCAGAAGCTGATGTCATTCCTCCACGAGCTACCCATTTAACACAAGAGTTCTTCTGGGGGGAACTGCACAGGTGAAATCCAAGGTGGTCATCCATGTTATGGCATAACCCCTGGATAACCAAGTATATATACATTGGTTACTGATGGTTTGATAATGTTTCCCTCTCATTTGTATCTCTATATAATCTTAATTTAAAAATAAAAAGGTTTCTTTAAAAAAAAAAAAAGAAAGAAAGAATTAGGAGATCCCAAAAGAGCTTATGCTCTAACACAAATCTCTACAAAAGGAAGAACAATCTAATCCCAAAACCAGCAGAAAACAGGGAAAATAAAATTAAATTTTAAAAAAATAAAATCAAGGTAAAATCTGAAATGAAATTGAGAAAAACAATAAAAAAACAAAATAACAAAATAAAGAGCTGATTCTTCAAAATAATAAATAAAATTGACAAAACCTTAGATAATCTAACTAAAAGGAGAGAATCAAAGCAAATCAAATCACCAAAAAAGGGGTGATCACCACAAACCTCACTGAAATCAAACAGATTATCAGAACATATTTTGAAAAAGTATATTCCTCTATATCAGATAATCTGGATGACATAAATTTCTAAACACACACAACATCCCCAAATTGATACAGGATGAGCCTGAAATACTAAACAGCCCAATAACTGGCACCAAAATCCATACAGTAATTAAAAGTCTTCCAAAGAAGAAAAGCCCACGACCTGATGGATTTCCCACTGAGTTTTACACACCTTTGAAGAAGAGCTAACACCTCTCCTTAATTAAGCTGTTGCAAAAAAACTAAAAAAAGAGAGAACTCCCCCAAATACTATTTATGAAGCAACTACAACTGTGATACCATAACCCAACAAAAACACATCAAAAAAATAAAATTACTGACCAATATTCCTAATGAACTTCAACACAAAAATCCTTAATAAAGCTCTCGCAAACCGCATTTAAAATCAAGATAATTCAACATGATCAAGTGGGCCTCAATCCAGGTACACAACGCTCGTTCAACAAATGCAAATCAATAAATGTGATTCATCACTTAAACAGAATTAAGAACAAAAACCATATGATCAATTGACACAGAATAGACCTTCAATAAACTTCTCCACTCTTTTTTTTAAATTAGTTGAATATGGACTTACAATTGAGGGGAAATCAATATCAAATAATCAAGAACCAATGAATATTTTTAATTACCAAGGCTGATGCCATGTCATGGTTCCCACCCCCCTTGGGTTCCCCATGGTTCTATGTTTCCCCCAATAGAACCCCTGTGTTAAATTGATGTCTCATGGAGGTTGGAGATGTTCTGAGTTGATTCCCTCATCCACCCACCCTCCCGTCTTCAAGATATCCTTCCTAATCCCTCCCCCTTTCCTATGTCTCCAGGTATCCTAGGCAAGGTCCCCCCCCCTTTGGGTAAAAATTCATATATTATGAGGTTATTATTAGCTTAGCCATCTAACATACTCTTTCCGATTGTATTCTGGCTTCCACAGATTAGAGAAACCATTCGGCCCTTCAGTCTCTGAGATTGGGATACTTCACTTGGCATAATTTTTTTCATCTCCATTTGGCTGCAAAAGTCATGATATCACTTTCTCTAATGGCTTAGTATTCCATTGTACATATGTATCAAAGTTTTTGAATCCACTCATCTAGTGAGGGGCATCTGGGTTGGTTCCATAGTCTAGCTATAGTAAATTGAGCTGCTATAAACACTGATGAAGCTATATCTCTAAATATGCTCATTCTAACTCTTCTAGGAAAATATCCAGAAATGGGATAGCTGGGTCATAAGGTGGTTCCAGCCCTAATATTTTGAGGAATTCCACACTGCTTTCCAGAGTGGATGAACCAGTTTGCAGTCCCACCACCAATGTGACAGTGTTCCTCTTTTCCCATAGCCTCTCCAGCCATCTGTCGTGGTTCATATTGTTCATTTTTGCCACTCTGACAGGAGTGAGGTGGAATCTCATTCAAGTTTTGATTTGCTGTACATCATTAGCAATAAGAGAAAAATGCATTTTCTCATATGTTTTATGGGCTCTTTGGACTTCCTCTGTGGAGAAGCTTCTTTTCAGTTCCATAGCCCAGTTATTAATTGGGTTATTTGTGCTTTGGGTATATAGTTTTTTGAGTTCTTTTTGTATTCTGGATATTAGCCCTCTGTCTGAGGTGTAGCCGGCAAAAATTTTCTCCCATTCTGTTGGGTCTCTCAACACTCTTGACTAATTCTTTAGCTGTACAAAAGCTTTTTAGTTTAATTGGATCCCATTTATTCTTGACTTTAATGCTTGCACCATGGGAGTTTTGTTAAGGAAGGCACCACGGACCCCTATGTCCTGTAGTGTTGATCCTACTTTTTCAAGTAAATTTTAAGTTGCTGGCTTAATATCCAGATCTTTCAACCATTTTAATTTTTGTGTAGGGGGAAAGGTAAGGATCCAGCTTCAGTCATCTATACATGGCTGTCCAATTTGTCCAACACCATTTGTTGAACAGGCTTTCTTCCACACTGTTTTTGCCTCCTTTAACCAATATCAAATAATTGAAGATATGAGGGTTCATCTCAGAATCTTCTGTTCCATTCCACTGGGCTTCAGTTCTGTTTTGATACCAGTACCATGCTGTTTTTGTTACTATGGCCCTGTAGTGTAATTTCAGGTCAGGAATGGAGATATCACCTGCTTCCTTTTTGCGGAGTAATGTTGTGGCTATTCTGGGTCTTCTGTTATGCCACACGAATTTGAGAATTGCTTTTTCTGTATCTGTGAAAAATGTCATTGATGTCTTGATGCAGACTGCATTAAATCTGTATAGGGCTTTCGGTAGAATGGCCATTTTTATTATGTTAATTCTGCCTAACCATGAGCATAGAATGTTTTTCCACCTACTCAGGTCTTCTGCAATTTTTTTTTTGTGTTTGATATTTTCATTGTAGAGGTCCTTAATATCCTTTATAAGGTTGATGCCCAAGTATTTTATTTTTTTGGAGGTGATGGTGAATGGGAGAGATTTCCTAATTTCTTCTTCTGCAGACTTGTTGCTGGAGTAAAGCAAAGTTAGTGATTTATTGGTGTTGATCTTAGATAAGCTCTAGAAGTTTTCTGGTTGAGCTTATTGGATCTTCTAGGTATAGAATCATGTCATCAGCAAATAGAGACTACTTAACTTCCTCTTTTCCTAATTGAATACCTTTGATTTCCTTGTCTTGCCTGATGGCTCTGGCAAGGGTTTCAAGGACTATACTGAACAAGAGTTTCACACTCACTTATGCTCCAATGTCTAGAGAAGATAGTTACAATAAGTTCTTTTGATACCTATGTAAAAGCCATACATGACCAACTGTCAGGTAGTATAATACTAAATGGAAAAAAACTGAAAGCATTTTTACTAAACTTGGGAACAAGACAAGGCTGCCTGCTCTCACCACTTTTATTCCATATAGTCCTCAAGACCCTGGCTGAAGCAATCAGGAAGAGAAAGAAATCAAAGGCATGAGAATAGGAAAGCAGGAAGTCAAACTATCCCTTTTTGCTGATGACATGATCCTATATCTGGAAGATCCAAAAAACTTCACCAGAAAACTGCTAGAGCAAATAAACAGATTTGGCAAAGTAGCAGGCTACAAGATCAACCATAAATCAATAGCATTCTTATACGCTAACAACAGGACAGAAGAAGAAATTAGGAATTCAGTCCCATTCACAATATTCTCAGAAAGAATTAAGTACTTAGAAATTAATCTAACAAGAGAAGTAAAAGACCTCTATAATGAAAATTATCAAACACTGAAAATAGAAATTGCAGAAGACCCGAGAAAATGGGAAGATGTTTCATTCTCTTGGTTAAGCAGAATATAATTAAGATGACCATTCTGCCAAAACCATAATACAGATTCAATGCAATGCCCATCAAGATTCCAATGTCATTCTTTACAAATATAGAAAAAGAAATTCTCAAATTCATTTGGAACAACAAGAAACCCAAAATAGCCAAAACATTACTAAGCAAGAAAGATGAAACAGGTGGTTTTGCAATACCAGATCTAAAATTATATTATAGAGCTGTAGTATTAAAAACAGTATGGAACTGGTTTCAAAATATGAATGCAGGCCAATGGAATAAATCAGACTCTGAGATAATCTCACAAAACTTAAAACATCTGATCTTTGACCAACAGGGTCAAAATATAACATGGAGTAGAGCCAGCCTATTCAATAAATGATGCTGGCCAAACTGGACAGCCACTTGCAGAAAATGAAATTAGATCCATATTTCTCACCTTGCACAAAAATCAAATCTAAATGGATCAAAGAATTAGGAATTAAACCAGCTACCATACAACTATTAGGAGAAAAATTAGGTCCAACACTCTAGCAGATAGCAGTTGGCAACGACTACCTCAAGACTCCCTAAGGGAAAGTATTAAAGTGAAGAATTAATGAGTGGGATGCCATTAAATTAAAAAGCTTTTGCTAAGCCAAGGAATTAGCCAACAGTAAAGAGACAACCTACAGAATGGGAGAGAACCGTGGCCTGTGATCCCTCTGACACGGGGCTAATATCCAAATTTACAAAGAACTCAAAAAACTCAATAACGAACACACAAACTATCCAAATCAATAAATGGGCCAGAGAGCTACACAGAAACTTCTCAACAAAGGAAACTGAGCAAGCCAAAGAAGACATGAGAAAGTGTTCTAAATCAGAGAAATCCAAGCCAAATCTATATTAAGGTTTCACCTCATTCCAGTCAGACTAGCAAAGAAGAAAAATACAAACAGTAACATGCTGGAGGGGTTTTGGGGAGATAGCATCACTAGCATACTGTTGGTGGAACTGCAGACTGTTACAGTCACTCTTGAAAGCAGTGTGGAGTCTCCTCAAAAAATTAGGGTTGGCTCCACCATATGACCCAGCTATCCTTCCTTTTGGTACTTTCCTAGAGGAGTCAGAATCAGCACATTACAGTGGCACAGCAAAAATCTATGTTCACGTCTGCTTTACTTCCTATGCTTTCTATAATAAAACTTGTCTACTATGCTTGCAAAAAAAAAAATATGTTCACAGCAGCTCAATTTACAATAGTTTAATTATGAAACCAACCCATATGCCACTCACTGGAAGAATGGATCCAAAGGCTCTGGTGTATATATACCATGGAGTTCTACTCAGTTATTAGAAACAACCATATTGCATCCACTGAAGATAAATGGATGGCAATGGAAGAAATCATGCAGAGTGAAGTTAGTCAAACCCAAAAAGTTAAGGGCTAAATGTGTTTCCTCATTTGTGGAGGCTTGAGCTAAACCCAGACTTGGGAAAAGGTAGACAAACTCATGTATTAGAACCACAGAACAAAAATGCAATATGTCAATACATATGATACAGTTACAACATACTGCATAAGATATTTGAACAAGCTTTACTGCATGCCTTTACAAAAGCATAAATGTTTAATTCTATTGTCAAATATATTGAAGAATAACAAGGGATGATAGGAAGGGAGAAGGGGAAATGTTGGAACTGAGATAAAGCAAGGTACATTCCAAACATTTCTAAGTATGTCACTGTACATACTATAGTCATGTATAGTAAAAAATGTCCTTCATAGGTATAAGAATTATGTCACTGTACTTGGGTATTTTAGGAAAATTATAGGAACCAGAAGACAGGCATGGGATCGGGGTACAAGCGGACGCAGGGAGAGTGTGATATGGGGGGACTGGGGAGGGGTATTGACTGAACTGTATTTCTGTATTGTGTACATCAATGAATATGTGACAACAAATCCCATTTTGTACAACCATAATGCACTAATAAACAAACAGATGCAATTACCTAAATATTCATCGCAAAATGTTTAAGCATTTATCAATATTACAAATGAAATAATTATTTTTGGTAAATATTCTCAAAAAGAAGTTTATACTCAATTTTATACTCAGTACCATACAATGAATCAATTTGTTTATTTTTTTTTGGCTTAAAAGATATCAATCTTTTATTTAACTAAGCACTGCCCTTAATTTTGAAGGAAATGATACAATTAAAATTGGAACTTCCTTCTCAATAAGTGGTAGAAGAACACAACATTGATTTCACACACAAACTTCAACAAAAAATAAAGTTTATACAATTTACGGGGAAATAAAATGCATAAAGTTTATCCTGTAGTATAATTCTCCGTTGGTCACAACTATTACACCCAAGAACAAAACAACATAATGAAAAAAACTGAACCAACCAGTCAAGTTTATAGTTATCCTGATTAGAAAAAAATTTTTTCACAAGTAAAATCTAACTTTCCAAACAAATCTTATGACCATAATCACGCTAGATCATATTCTAATTTATAAAAAATGGTTAGACAAG
>PVKS010045495.1:0-13766 GCA_004027875.1 Aplodontia rufa
AAGGTTCCATCCTTAAGGCACTTGTAATTGTCTTTGGTAAAATAAAACCAATAGAAGTCTTTATTATATACTTTTAAAACACTCAGTTTTCTTCAAACACATGAAAAAGGAAATTATCTACCTAAATCTATTGTTAGACAACTCTGTGTTAAAGACCAAATAAACATTTTAGTTTGTAAAAGTCCATGACAGTATTATCTTCTCAAACTACTGAACTTTAATTTTTGTATGCTACACAGTGATATACTGTTTTAAAATTCCATTAAAATAACAATTATCACAGGAAATACTTTACTAGCTAAGTGAAAAACAAAAACAAAAACATACTTCTATATCTTTTCATCCATGTCATCACTTACTTGAAAGATGGGTGAATTCTCTAGGACTACATTTTCTTTTACTATCAGGTTTTAGCCAGAAGAAATACTCAAAGGTTTTGAATTCTCATGAATACTGTCAAAAGAAGAATCTTGCATGTTAGGTGAATATATCTGAGATAAAGGTTTAAAGTCTGGTTTAATTTGGACAATTTTCTCATTCTCCAAATAGTTTTCCTTATTAGCTTGTTCAGAGTCAAATGACTTTCTGTGGTCAATGTCAGGTATTATCTCTATTATATCACTGGTATCTGGAGAAGGATCTGTGAAGGTCTTGCTTTTCATTGATTTGTTTGTCATTTTTTTTTTGTCATGGCACTTTCCTTCTTTTATCATTTCTACAAAAGGGTTATCACTTTCCATGTTCAGAATTATGGAGTTTTGCTTCTGATTCTTAGATAGTTCAGTCTGGTTTCCAGGATCAGAACCTGCTTCTTTAGTAATATGTTCTAAACCAGAGTATGCAGAATCTGCTAAATGCCAAAAAGATTTGTTATCTTTTGTCAAAATGTTCTTTGTCTTGCCTGATGATTTTTCCTTATGTTTTTTTACAAGTTTATAAGGATCTGGAATTTCATCACCAATTTCCTTTTGGTTATTGTTGTTTTCCATATAATATCCACTAACAATACCTTTGTATTAAACTCTTTGTTTAGATTTGTTTTAAAATCAAGATCTTTTGAATAGTTTTGGTCATGTACATCATTATCATTAGTTTCATATAACGGGTTCACTTCAGAAATTGTTTCAGTCTTCCTATTTACTTTCTGTCTGCTTAAGCTTCTTAATTATTTTTGGTTCATTTTATTGAGCAAGTTGCATATTAATGACATGTTTTTTCAAGTTCAATACATTCTGGGTCTCATAGTCATACACATTTCCATTACCTTTGGTGAGAAAACCAGCTACTTGAAATTCATTTGCAAATTTGAGGTTTTCAGAAATGGTTTCTCTGTCATTTTGGGTTAAAGAAAAAAAAGTTTTCTTTTTCCAGGTCACACATACTTTTATCACTCTGACATATTTGGTTGACCTCAGAAATTATTTCTGTCTTTCGATGTACCTTTTGTCTAAGCTTCTTGTCTACTTTTGAATCATTCTGATAAGCAAGCTGCATGTCATGGATATGCTTTCTTACCCAGAAACATTTTGAGTCTCATACTCACATAGCTTTCTACTATCTTTGGTACAAATTCCAGGTGTTTGAAACTCATTTGAGTTTTTAGGTTTCCAGGGATGATTTCTTTAACCTCTTGTAGAAGGAAGGAATTACCTTTTCTTGAATAATGCACATTTTTGTCATTATCAAAATGATTCACTTCAGAAATTATTTCTGTCCTCTGATTTATTTTCTGCCTCAGCTTCTTATTAATTTTTGACCCACTTTGTTGAAGAGAGTACACATTAGTGATCTGTTTTTGCAAACCCAATATATTCTGGGTATCACAGTTATCTATGTTTCCATTAACTCTCATGAAAACAGCACGTATTTGAAACTCTTCTGAAACTTCTAGGTTTCCAGTGATGGCCTCTTTATCCACATGGGTTTGGGAAAAAAAGGCACCTTTTTCTGGAATATGAACACCTGTATCATTAGCCTCATATATTTGGTTCACTTCAGAAATTATTTCAGTCTTTCTATTTACTTTCTGCCTAAGTTTCTTATTTATTTTTGATTCATTTTGCTGAGCAAGTTGCATATCAGTGACCTATTTTTTTCAAATCCAACATATTCTGTGGCTCATAGTCACATACATTTCCATTATCTTTGGTGGAAAGATCAGCTGCTTGAAATGAACTTGCTGATTCTAGGTTTTCAGAAATAGTTTCTTTTTTCTTTTGGTTTTGGAATAAGTTATCTTTACCTAACTTGTGAATCACAGATGTCTGTGGAGAAGCTTTATTTTTAATACAAGTTAGAGAATTCTGACCCATATCACATTTACTCTCCTGTAAGAATTTATGTGAAGTTTGGGAGGAGGAGTATACTTCCTCTTGTTCATTTGTTACACATATTCCTTCTTCTTTTCATTATAGTATGAATTTTGTCTATCATCTTGATCAAAGCCATTCTGAAGAATTATTTTCTTGAGTATATTTGCTTGAGTCAGCTGTTCAGTATTGCAAATAATATTTGGATCTTCCGAATCCTTTTCATCATCTAGGATATAAGATCTTCTTTGTGGTCTGTTTTCAGCCCTTTCCTCAACATCCATATCTAAACTCTTTTTCCATTTTCTTTTTGATCTTTTTCACTTTTTCTCAGAACTTGGATCTTTCACTTTTCTGAAAGTTTTCCTTTCACAATCATTTAGTTTGTTATTACTTTTATTTTTACTGCCTCTTGAAACTGTAACAATTTTGCTTACTTCACTAGCAGTTAAATCCATGTCAGAATCATATACAGTTTCCTGCAACTGAAAGTTATCATTATCCTGAACTGAACTCAAGTGTTCTCCATTAGGTTTGCTGGCAGACTAGGAAGATAAGTCAGGAAGGTACTGTCTATTTCTTTGTGTTGTATTTTTTTTCCATTAGTAAAATCATTCCTTTCATTATTACAATTTAATTTTGGACTTAAAATTTGTTGATCTAAATCTGTCACACATGGAGTGTCTGCAATATGATTATTTGACTCCCACAATGACCCAAACTTCTTCCTTTCAGTCACATGGGTAGGTGATAGTTTCTCCTTTTTGTGGTTGATAGATGGAGCATTTCTCATCTCACTCACTAGTGAGCTCTTAGAATGTTGGTCTGAGTGGGAATGGCTTTCTATAAAATAAAGGAAAATAAATTCAGAAATAGGTAATAAGTTACTTTAAACAAATTAGAAATTAAGCTATTTCACATATTTCTGACAATGTATTCTGTTCAGATCCTTATGTTACTAAGAACTTACACTGAGAAAAAATGAATTATAAATGATCAGACTACTCACAACTCAAATTTTACATGTGAACCTATGCAAAAATATATACTATTGAGAATTCATTCTGCCTCAGTCCCAGTAGTAGAGTACAGCCAAAAGTACAGCCATGAACATATGTCTTCTAGAGTAGGAGGCCAATGAATGAATCCAAATAACAGTGATAACGCTGAGAAAAAAGCTATTAGGTTATATATAAACTATCAAAGGAAAATTAGTTCCAAGTTCCAAGTTTAATGTAGTTATATGCCAATCAGAAAATCTATGACCAATATGTAAGTGCCACAGATATTCCTCAGGATTATCATTTAGGAATACTATGTAAATGAAATGTACACGCCATCATTTTTTGTTACTCAGTCATTATTATCCAAGTTCAAGTTTTTTGCTTGCCACTAACTGGTAATTGATCTTGAAAAAGCCACTGTAATACCCACCTAGGTTCCCAATTTTCATGAAAAGGAGAGGGAGGAAAAGTAACTTAATAAAAAATGGTATCTTTCAAACTGTAAGCTAATGTACCAAGAAAATCTTTTAGGCCTGCTCATTTTTAAATATTGCTTGTAGAATAACAGTAATAGGTAACTATGGGATTTGACATTTGTCAGCATATTTACTTTCAAATACTAGTACTTTTAAATGGTAGAAGTTAGCAGAGATCTAACTTATTAACTGTTTACATATCATTATGCTCAAGAAGAAAATATGATGAATGTGACTATGCTGAAAATGAATTTTTAAAACAATCTTACCTTTGGGAAGTATATCAACAATAGAAGATCCATCTTCTGAATGATCTAAACCAAACACATTCTAATTGTCTTCTTTATGAAATGATACTTCCAAATTAAACTGAGTTGATAAAAGCTATCTGGTTGATACTGAAGAGGGAATATCAGGTGATGTCTTTAATACAATTGTGTTGTCACTCTGCATTTTTTCTTTATCATAATCATCATCATCATTTGAAGTTAATGGAACCCTTAAAGGCAAATGAGAATTAAATGAGGAATTTTGTATTTTATGAAATTATTCAGCTAGAAAAGAGGATATCACTATATATCCTACACACATTAGCACATAACTCAAGGCCTTTATAAACAACTTTAAGCCAATAATTCAATACTTCAGATGAAAGAAATGGACAAATTGTTTAAAAAAATTAAAAATGTGACAAGGTTTAACTTTCTCTCTATGGGTGGGTTTTGGGTAGTGATAACAAGGGGGACAGGGTACAGTATCTAAGGCAGTGTTTGTACTCTATTTATAGATTTGGGTATGGGTTACACAATGCTATTCACTTGTGAAAATCTGCCAAATTTTAATACAAAAATTATGTTTCAAACAAAAATTCACTGAAAAAACCACAATGAAATTTTCAGTCAATGTTATTACTTCATTAAGTCATTTCACTTCTCTCGGCCTCAATGATGTTTTTTTTAATATGACAGGTTTGATTGAAAGATGTTTTCTATCATTTATAATTAAATTAAACAAGGAATGAGAATTTTAGGAGGAAAACAGAAAAGATGAAAATTAATTGTGAAGCTTGGAGTGGAATGCAAGATGATAAACACAGAAATAGTTAACAAATTTCCCCAGCAAAAAAACAGCTCAAAACAAAGAAAATAAGTTAAATGTAGCAGTATATCACAGATAGAACTTGATTATTGAATTAATGGTTAAGTTTGTTTGAAGTCCTGAAGATACAGCCTGTACAACAAGATTTAACAAACCATTCTCATTCACACAGTAATAAATAATTACAGCTTGACAAATTCCAAACAATGTACAAAAACATTGATTGTGTCATATAAAATTTCTGTGCTCTGAATGAATATAGTTCAAGTCCATGTAACTGTCTATTTGTGCTTCTTTCTTCTCTAGGGTCTATGAGAAAGTTGAATATTATTTCAAAGTTTACAACTGAATTCTTCGAGAATGTCTAATTTCTTTGGTGTGATGTTAAAATAAATTTCATTATTTATAAAAGTAAATAATGAAATAAAAATAAGTTTATTTTTAAATGCGTATCTACATTTCAAGAAATAAAACCAAATAAAAACTATTCAAAGTCTACGTGTCTTATTCTAAGGTAGAAGGTTGCAAGTAAACAATTAGCCAAGTTTGAAAGCAATTACCTTGCAAATGGAAAACACATGGATTTGCACTGTTTACTAATCCATTTCTTCTTGCTAGCTGGCAGTAGAAAATAATTTTGATTGAACTATTTTTGAAATAGAATAAAGAAAATGGAAAGTAAAGTTTCTAATCTCATTAAATCACATTTGTTATTAAAGTAGCAAATTATACAAGGATATCAGTAGTAACAGGACAATTTTTGCATCAGTCTTTAATAGCCAAATGAGAACAATGTGATCAGATTAAAATGGTTCATCCTTAATCACGCAATTATAATCACTAGCAATATTTTGGGACGTAGCCTTCCAAATTTTTTTTATGCAAAGGAAATATACATACATTTATAAGATTTTTACTCTTACATACAACACATTCATGTCTATATATATTATATAATATATAACATAACATAATATTATTATTAATGTGAGGTATAATAATTCAATCTATCATAGATGTTTAAAATTCAAAGTCTAGGTGATTTTGAAATATCTTATATTTTTGAATATGTATACTTTTTAAATTTTCTGAAATGAACATGTTTATTAAATAATTTTAATAAATACCAGAAAATCAGGCAACACACAACCATGCTATGAGGCAGCTCTCAGCAACAGATGTTAACAGAAGCTGACTGGGAAGCCTAAACTTTGGTCCTGACCTGGCAGTAGACAATACCTCCCCTTACCATCAGCTTGGAGTCAGAGGAAGTCTGTTAAAACAGAAAACTTAAAGAAGATACCAGGGCTGGAGCTGTGTGCTCAGGGGTATCAGCGCTTGCCTCACATGCACAGGGATGTGGGCTCATGCCCCAGCACCACCTACACAATGAAGTGTCTGAGCGATGAAGGCCAAATGAAAAACTAAAAGAAATTGATTCTCTCTTTCCCTCTCACTGTCCCTTTCTCTTTAAAAAAGAGTTTCATTACATAAGATACAAGATAAACAAAAAATCAATCTTCAAACCAAGAAGATCTAAATTTGCATAAGACTAACTACAGACAACAACATGGAGATAACAAATATTGGAATTATCGCACAAAGATTTTAAAGCAACAATGAAAAAATGCTCCAAAAAAGAATTACTAGAATGCTTAAAACAAATGAAGAAATAAATATGAAGTAATAGAAAGTATCAGCAAACAAACATAATTTGTACAAAATCAAACAGAAATTTAGAACTGAAAAATACAATAACCAAAATAAGACAAACTAAAATAAAAATTCAAAGGCCTCAACAGTAAAAACAGACATGACAGGGAAAAAAATCAGTGAACTTGAAGAATGAAAAATACAAATCACCCAAATAGAACAAGACAGAAAAGAGAAAGAAAAAAATTAAGAGTCAGAGATTTATGGACTTTCACAAAAGAAAACATATAACACTCACATTATCAGAGTCCCAGGAGAGGAGAAAGGGCAGGACTAAAGACACACTTGGAGAAACACAGGCTGAAACACAGGCTGATGTCTGACATTTCGCAGACACCAACCTACAAATCAAAAGAAGCTGAGCGATCCCTTAAAAGGATAAATCCAAAGAAATTCGTGCCAAAACACATCAGTCACAGTTCTCAAAACTAAAGACAAAAAATTGAAAGCAGTAAGAGAGAATGATACCGAGTTAAGAATGAAAAGATAAATAAATGTTGACTAAAATTTAGAAAATTAACATAAACCACAAAAAAAAGCAGAAGAAAGGACATAAGATAAAATGGAAGCTAGTAGGCTCAAAACCACAAAGTAGAATTCAAAATTACATTAAAAGGATGATGCTTTTAAAAGAACAAAATAAAAAAGAAAAATGGCAGCAATCTAACAGTGAAAAAAAAGAAAAGATCAAATACACAGAAGCAGTCAATTGGGAAAACGCAACATACAAAATCAAATGAATGACATACTACTTTGGCCAACTCTATGCAAATCAATTTAAAACACTGGATAAAATAGGTAATTTTTCTAGGAAAGATAATTAAATAAAACTGACCATAGAAGGCAGAAAATTTCCTAACCAGATTAATATCTATAGAAAAGAATAAAGTTGACAAAGATCTACCACTACTATCAAAAATGTCCCGAGTCCAGACAGGTGCAGTGCTGCACCCCTATAAATTCCAGGAGCTTGGGAGGCTGGGGTAGGAGGATCACAAGTTCAAAGACAGCCTTAGCAACTTAGTGAGCCCCTAAGTTCTCCCAAGAGAAGCACACAAAATACCATCTGGTAGCAAGGTTGATTTTTCTGAAGATTTTTAAAAGAATTAATAGAGGGACAGGCTTTCTACCACATAGTTTACAATAAACAACTGAGCAATGTTTTCAGGGATATCTGCTCTCCAAAATTCCTATAGGTGATATGACACTCCCCTTCCACATTTCCCTCCAAATAGCTTCTTTGTCTTACTCTCCAAGTCAAATTCTGCACAATCTAATGCTAATCAGATTCCAATTTATTTAAGGCAATTCAATTCTGCCTTGCAAAGTGATCAGCAAACCAGAATCCTCCCCAATTCACTACCCCCCATATCACCCAGAGAAAAGCTCCTCTTCTTAAAGGGTGCTAAATGTATAAGGCACACACCTCCCTGGTCACTGGCTGTTAGGTGTTACATTATAATGTTATTAGCTAGCTATACCTCTTATAAACATTACTCCATATGGATATTTACAAAAATCCTTTCTTCTTTAGAATGTGAGTTAAGTTAGACCATTAAGTATACATTTTCTGGCTACCTTTAAAAAACAAACAAATAAAACAACCCTAACAAATGAACTAAATATTGACCACATAGCCTGAAACAGTTTTCATCTTCTTACTATAAAGACTATAGTAAGAAATATAATTTTTTCATTAAAAATTTGTTACAAATGGTTTTCAGAAGTTTTTGAAAAACATAATTTGCAAAAAAAATTAAAGACACAAGAAAATACTCATATAATAAGAAACTATTAATTAACTTTTATTGCATTTCTTCTATTACAGACACATGCTAGCCACATTAAACTCTTATAATTTTTTTAGACATAACCATTTTCCACACTTTGCTGACAAGGAAACTTAAATTCAAGGTTACAGAACCAGGAATTAGCAGAGTTGGGATCTAAATAAAGGTAAGCTCATTTAATAGTCATCCTCTGAAGCACTAAGTTACTTTGGATAGATACAGAATTTACCCAAAATTGAGATTTTACTAACCTTTCTTTGTTTTTTTACATATTATATATTATTGTCTTCTCATTAATTATTCCTTTATAACATTGTTTTTTCAATTTAGATATTTTAGTTAATTTCACTGGTGTTTGGTTCTATACTCTTCTGAGTTTTCTACTGATTTTCTTTTATTTATGCTAGCTAGATTACAGGAGTTTTTTAGTACTAATTCTAATGCCATATGTTTAATTTTCCCAGCTTATCTTTTATTTTTGACTTTTTACCTAAAATTTCTTTTTTGAGAAAAAAAAGTCCATCAAGTTTCCTTTATGGTTTTAATTTCATTCTAAGCAAGGAATTATCTTCCACCTTATTTGAATTCACTTGCATTTTCTTCTCAATTTTTATGATCCCCTTGTTTATATTTAAATCTATCTAGAATTTGTTTTAGAGAATGTTATATTTTTTCCTCAAATTACTTTTCAAATTGTTTACATCTTTAATTTTAAAATAGTACAAATTCTTTCCTAATTTGAAATGTCTACCTTTCTATTAACTCTTTATTTCTGAATCTGTTTAGGGGTCATTGGATTTCAATGAGCTGTCTAATCCTATTACTTTTAATCAGTATCTAACTTTTATGTAATAATTTTAATAACCAATTATATGAAATAATACGCTGCTGCCAGTTAAAATGGATGTTACCATTTCTTTGCACAGTTTTTAAAAAATGAATCTTTAACCTTGATGGCATTTAACTATTCTCAATTATCCTCAACAATGCTAAAAAATGACATTATTCACACAGAAATCCACTTACCTCAGAAAGACTGCTCATTTCAATTGCAGTTATTAAGTTATCATTCATGAATGGTTCTATTTCTATAAGCTTCTTATTCTGTATATGTAAAATAAAGACCACTTTTAATCAGTTGAGATTTGGAGTTTATAATATCAAACATTTGTGAACACTTTCAGCATGAGGAGATTCAATTACTTTCTATTCAGATTACACTGAGCTAAAAATAGCCACACACAGAGACACATTTACAAAGTTTGAATACTTTTAAGATATCAATTAAAATTTTCCTACGAACAGTTTCCTATCTTATTATTATATCACATAGCAAGTAAACACAATTAGTCAGTCATACCAATTTAACCTTCAAGTATTGCAGATCACATCTCCATTTGAAATTAATTTCTATTCATTTTAGATTTAGATCTATAGCTACAGCCTACTGAATCACTGGCTGTCACTGTTTGTGTGTGGATAGAGTTGGAAGTTGGAAGGAAAAGGAACATCTAGAACATTCATTCTGTTTGGCTTGTGGCCAGGGAAATGCTATAGTTAAAGGAGGATACAAATATTCTAGGAGCATCCTCATTTTAATTCCCTGGAGGAATAATGCTCATCCTTTAATAATGTGCTAACATATCAAGCTTTGCTTATGATAAGCAATCAAATGTCCATCACAGTATTCCACTGGTTTGCAGAGCAGACAAGCACACATTTAGAAATGGACTGAAGTTTTCTATTTTATTACCCATTAGATGTCGATCCTTTTAACATAGATTTACATGGCATAATGACTTTCAATGATTTTTTGCAATATCAGAGTCTTTAAAAACATTTTAGAGCTTCTACTATAATGCAGTTAAAATTTTTTAGTTAGAAGTTAGAATTCAAAAACAATATAGCTTCCATACCAAGTTATTTAGCTTTAGGCGAAGAAATGCATTCTCAAAATTCAGTTTCTCCACTTCTTTTTGCAATAGCATCTTTTCAGTTGTAAATCTTCTAGAATTTTATTTTTCTTTACTAAGAGCTTGAGCTAATGCTCTGTTGTTGTGCTATGGAGAAATTTTGAAAATACTAGAATTGTCTGTAAAATATTTTAAAAATATAATTAATATTAAATTTATACTTTAAGATTTTTACATTTCTTAGCAAAACTATTTTAAACAAAATGCATTCACTTTAAAGTGTGAACTGAAGGTTAGAAAAAAGTAGCTATACAGAGATCATTTTGAAAAAACTGCACCCAGAGTTGGAAGCTAAAAAAATAAAAGCTAAATAAAAGACAGAGTTGCAAGGAGTGCAAAACATTTATAAATAAAGATAAGAATAAGAGAAGTATGTTACAGACTCAGTGTTCTACATAGATAAGTCTGTCATGAAAATGAACTCTTGAAGCTTATTGCTATCCCTTTGATTAGAAGGTACAATAAAAAAGTTGATCCCAGAGCCTTAACTATGATAGCCAATCAGTGAAAAATTTTGAAGTCAGTTTATTTGGCTCCAGAATAGAATAAAAGAGTTTTATGTTCACAAAGTCCATTCTTTTAAACCTCAAGTGCAAGCTGGGCATGGTGGCACATTCCTGAATTCCTAGCAATTTGGGAGCCTGAGGCAGGGGGAGTCCAAAGTGAAGGCTAGCTTCAGCAACTGAGCAAGGCTCTAAACAACTTAGCAAGATCCTGCCTCAACATAAAAAATAAAAAGGACTGGGAATGTTGCTAAGTTGTTAAGCCCTGGGGGTTCAATCCCTCACACAAGGGAAAAAAAAACTCAAGTGGAAGGGGCATTCTTAGTATAATGTTGGGCAGATCATCTAAACTGTGGGATCTCCTACTTACATCCAGAAGATCTTACCTCTTGTTTCTAGGCATGGACTGCAATATAAACTTGACCTGTTCTCTTTGAATGTACTATGTAAGTATGATTTAAATCACTACTAAAATGCTATTCTGTTTTATAGCAAGGAAGTTCCCTTGTACAATCTTTTATTAAACTCACCTTAAATACAACATGTTCCCTTTGTATACTTAGAGCATAATTATATTTTCATAATTTAGATATACATTACTATATGCCATAATATATTTCACTGAATAAAAGCATAGTTCATATAAAATACATTTTATAAAATGTAGTAATATTTTTGGATATTCAGTGAAAGTTTGGACATCTAGAAAACTGGGCCCAAAAAATTACTTTATCTTTGGCACAGAAAGGATACTTTCAGATACCTCTCCTTGGCATAACCAGTGGGAAAAATCTTGAACCACTTCAGAATTTCCAGAAGCTAAAGGGTAATAAGATTTTCCAGTTGCACTCTTCAAACTCAGCATATCCTGTTATACTAGGGTGTGCATAATGGGTTCTGCCAAATAGAGTAGGCAACAGCCACTGTAGAAGGTGAGCTAACACACAGGATGTCCCTAGAGACTTAGGTAGGAGCAACATCATGATTTAAGGATACTCAAGAGGAAATGTAACTATAAGGATACCTCCCCCATCCCATCTAAGATGGACACAAAACAATTGAGATAATTTGTAGAATTAATAGAGAATTTATCTTGGGTAATTTCCCTATCTCCTTTTTTGCCCTTCCAACACTTCAACTACAGAATTCATGAAATTCCATTTCCAAAGTGCTTAGTACCTTCATGGTGACTTTTAGCTACATAAAAATCACTTACTTCAGGACCCCATCTATACAGGACCCCACTCTAGGCCACACATGCCAGAATATCTGTTACTCTTTTTAGCTCTTTTCCAGAAAAGTCACTTCAGTGTTTTCTTTGTAATGTAAGATGTAGATGCTTTGGGTCACCTAAGCCTCACTGTTGAAAATTCAACTGTTACCACTGAGAATAAATCATCAAAACTACTCAATTAACAGGAGTATAGGACATGGGAAGAATCAAATGAGGGAAAATTAACAACTAACAAAAACAACTGCTCTAGCAACTTTCTATTCTTTGAGACAGAATCTCACTAAATTGCTGAGGTTTGCCTGGAATTTGTGATCCTTCTGCTTCAGTTTCCTGAGTAGCTGGGATTACAGGCATGTGCCACCACAACTGGCATAATTTTCCATTCATGATAAAATAAGATAGCAAATATATAAATTCTCCAAGAAAAGTAAAAGTATGAGTATACTTTAAAGCTAATGGTACTTACTTATTATTTTTATTTTAAATTTTGAAGCAAGAGAAACATTTACATTAGTCTACAAAATTCTTTTGTCTTTCACACGTCTCTTAATTCCTGAGGAAACTGAATCAGCTTCCATCACCGGGTACTCCATCACTGAAGTAAAAGGAAAAGAAAGAAAGGGTGAGAGGTTTGATTAACTATAATATTAATTCATAAAAGTAAAAAGGTAACAGATACCTATTTAATAATCATATACTAGAAAGTAACAATCATGATTTAAAATATATGCTCGTTATTTGTAAGTATTTGCAAAACTTTTTGCATAAAATCTGAAGGTATGAATGCAATAGAAAGTAAGTTAAAGTAGAATTCAAAAAGGTAAATAACTTTTTTCATTCAAACCTCTCTACCTATATCTATATCTTTATCTATATCTATATGCCAGGCACTAAGCTAGGTATTGAGGAAAATGACAGGTTATGATCTCTGCTCTCATGGAATAAATGATCCAACATGGTAAAGACTTCCTTCGATACAATATAAGATGTCTAACCTTAAAGATATATATGGGGGGAGCAGTGGTGGCTCAGTGGTTTCAGCACTTGCCTGGCAAGCACGAGGACCAGGGTTCAAACCCCAGCACCACGTACACAACTAAGTGTTGGAGCAATGAAGGCCATGTGAAAAGCTAAATAAAGTTGTTTCTCTCTTTCTCTGTTACTTTCACTGTCCTTTTGAAAAAAAATATATATGGGGTTTAATGGAAGCACAGAAAAGATATGCCTAATTTGAGGAAGGGGAGGGGATTGGAGTAAAAGGCAGGGAAATTTAAATCTGTTTGCATGTCTGTTAGACCCTAAAGTCTAATAATAAAATTAGAAAGATATAGAGTATGACAAGAATTGTGGCTCTAATGCACACAGGTGATTAACTCTACCTGGGCAGACTAAAAGGATCAGAAAGTTTCACTGAGAAGGTACAGGCAAAATTGAGCCATGTACTTGGACATGAACAAACTCCAAAGCCTTTATTCTCTCCCCAAGCCTCCCAACCTTCACCTGCAGAATTCTAGAAAAAAAAAATCTGTCACCTGTATTTGCCTACCTCCAATACTCAGTCTCTCCACTACTACCTACCTACAGTCCTTTGGACTATCTCACTGTGCTATTTGTTTTGATTACAAGAGTCCCTAAACCCCTGGGTCACCCTTATCTCCCTCATTCT
>PVKS010045496.1:0-13761 GCA_004027875.1 Aplodontia rufa
GAATCCTTAAAAAATTAGGGATGACTCCACCATACGACCCTGCTATTCCACTCCTGGGAATCTTTCCAGGGGATTTAGAATCAGCACATTACAGTGACACAGCAATATCGATGTTCATAGCAGCACAATTTACTATTGCTAGGCTATGGAAACAACCCCAGTGTCCCTCACTGGAAGAATGGATTCAAAAACTGTGGTAGATTTATACCATGGAATATTGCACAGCAATTAGAAACAATGATATTGCAGCCTTCGAGGGTAAATGGATGGTTATAGAAGAGATCATGATGAGTAAAATCAGCTTAACCCAGAGATCTAAGGGTCGATTGTCTCCACTCATCTGTGGAGGTGGGGTCTAGACCCTGGACAATGAGAAAGTTGGTCTAGTAGCATGAGTTAAATCCAGATAAGATGCTTTACAATCTAATACTTTTTTAGAGTTATAATGGGAATGGGAAGGGAGGGATAAGGGAGGGTAATTGGGGGGGCACTCCTGGGGATAATTTCAATGTCCAGAATATATACACATCTTATACACATTTTATATTGTTTTGTTAAAATCTTGTAAGGTTGCTCAAAAATAAAAAAAAATTAAAAAATAGAATCAGACATGCTCACCCAGGAAGCTTACAGGACACCCAAAAGGCATAATCAAAGAAGAAACTCACCAAGACACATCATATTCAAAATGTACAACAGGGATACCAAGGAAACAATATTAAAAGCAGCAAGGGAGTAATTGCTTTCAGAGGTAAACCAATAAGAATTGTGTGTGACTTTTCAACATTGGAAAGATAACTTTCAACATCTGAATGACCACAACATCCAGCCAAGAATTCTATAGCTGGCAAAACTCAGCTTCAAATTTGATATAGAAATAAGAACTTTTAATGATAAGACAAAACTGGCAGCATTTGTCAACAGAAAACAAGCCCTACAAAGAATTCTCAAGGAAACACTTCAGACAGAAGAACAAGTAATTGGTAACCAAAACCCACAAACTGAAGAAATTCAGTAAAAGTGTCACCCATCAATAACTAACCAAGACAACCACAAAACTAGCTAAATTGCATGCAATGACTCTGAACCAATTACACACTTCTATTTTACACAGACTTGCAGACTGGATCAAAAAACAAAATCCAACAATATGCTGCTTACAAGAAACTCACCTAACAGGCAATGACATCCACATATTAAGGGTGAAAGGATGGAAAAAAATCTACCATGTGTATGGCCCAAGAAAGCAAACTGGTATCGCTATACTTACATCTGACAAAATAAATTTCAAACATAAATCAATCAGAAGAGATAAAGAAGGCCATTACTTAGTACTAAAAGGAACCCTACAACAGGGTAAAATAACCGTACTTAATATTTACTCTCCAAACAACAGTGCACCCAACTGTGTAAATAAATTACTTCATGACATCAAACTAATCATGGACCTCAACACAATAATACTGGGAGACTTCAACACTCCTCTCTTACCATTAGACAGATCATCAAAACAAAAAACTCAATAAAGAAATCACCAGCCTAAATAACTCCATAAATCAAATGGACTTAATGGACATATATAGAAATTACCACCTCAAATCAGTGCAATGTATCTTCTTCTGAGCAGCACATGGGTCCTTCTCCAAAGCAGCCCATATTCTGGTTCACAAAGATATTGAATTCCTAAACAACCCAATCACAGGCACTGAAATCCATATTGCAATTAAAAATCTACCAAAGAAGAAAAGTCCAGGACCTGATGGCTTCCCCACTGATGTTTACCACACTTTTGAGGAGGAACTAACACCTCTCCTTATTAAGTTATTTCAAGAAATTGAAAAGGTTGGGATTCTCCCATCCACTTTTTATGAAGCAACCTTACCTCTGATACCAAAACCCAACAAGGATACATCAAAAAAAGAAAACTACATTGGATGCAAAAATCCTTACTAAAGTCCTAGCAAACTGTATTCAAAAACTTATCAAGAAGATAATCTATCACGGTCAAGTGAGCTTCATTCCAGGTATGCAGGGCTGGTTCAACATACATAAAACAATTATCATAATTCACCACTAAACAGAATCAAGGACAAAAACCATATGATCATCTCAATGGATGCAGAAAAGGTCTTTGATAAAATCCAGCACCATTTTGTGCTCAAAACTCCAGAGAAGATAGAGATCAAAGAAACATTTTTGAATTATGAAAAGGCTATATATGCTGAACCCTTAGCTAGTATAATACTAAATGGAGAAAAGCTGAAAGCATTTCCACTAAACTCGGGAACGAGACAAGGCTGTCCACTCTCACAACTTTTATTCAATATTTTTCTTGAGACCCTAGCTGGAATAGTTATGAAGGAGAAAGAAATCAAAGGGATAAAAATAGGAAGAGAAGAAGTCAAACTCTCCTTTTTTGCTGATGACATGATCCTGTATCTGGACTGCTTGAACTTATAAACAGATTTAGCAAAGTGGCAGGCCACAAGATCAACACCTATAAATCAATAGCTTTCCTATACACTAATAATAATAGGACTGATGAAGAAATCAGGAAATCAGTCCCATTCACAGTATCTTCTAAAAGAATAAAATGCTTGGGAATTAACCTTACAAGGGAAATCAAAGATCTCTACAATGAAAATTACCAGTCATTGAAGAATGATATCCAAGATGATCTAAGAAGATGGAAAGATGTCCCATGCTCTTGTTTGGGCAGAATTAATATAATAAAATTGGCCATTCTACCAAAACCTCTACGTAGATTTAATGCTATCTCTATTAAGTTACCTATGTCATTCTTTACAGATTTAGAAAAAGCAATTCTCAAATTTATTTGGAACAATAAGAAACCTAGAACTGCCAAAACATTACTAAGCAAGAAAGACAAATCGGGCAGTTTTGCCATACCAGATCTAAAACTACACTATAGAGCTGTAGTAATAAAGACAGCATGGTACTGGTATCAAGATAGGAAAGAAGACCAATGGAATAGAATAGTAGACCCTGAAACAAACCCTCAAATCTTTAAACATCTGATTTTTGACAAAGGGGGACAAAATATTACATGGAGGAGAGACAGCCTTTTCAACAAATGGTGCTGGACAAACTGGACACCCACTTGCAGAAAGTTGAAATTAGACCCATATCTTTCTCCTTGTATGACAATCAAAGCAAAATGGATCAAGGAGCTAGGAATTAAACCAGCTACCTTGCAACTGATGGAAGACAAATTAGGTCCAGCACTTCAGCATTTGGGAGTAGGCAAAGACTTTGTTAACATGTCTCATAAAGTGAAGAAAGTAAAGTAAAAAATAAGTGAATGGGATGCCATAAAGCTAAAGAGCTTTTGTACTGCCGAGGTAATAATCAAAAAAGTCAAAAGGTTTCCTACAGAAGTGAAGAACATCATGGGCTGTGATTCCTCTGACAAGGGCCTCATATCCAGAATCTACAAAATCCTCAAATATCTCAACTACAAAAACACAAACAACCCAATCAATAAATGGGCCAAACAGCTAAATAGAAACTTCTGAACAGAGGACATTGATCAAACCAATGAATACATGAGAAAGTGCTCTAAATCACTAGTAATCAGAGAAATGCAAATGAAAACTATATTAAGATTTCACCTCACGCCAGTCAGATTGGCAAAAATGAAGAAAATAAATAATAACAGATGCTGGATAGGGTTGTGGAGAGATAGGCACACTAACACACTGTTGGTGGAGCTGCAGACTGGTACAGGCCCTCTGGAAAGCAGTGTGGAGAATCCTCAAAAAATTAGGGATGAGCCCATCAAACATCCTGCTTTTCCTCTCTTGGGTATTTTCCAGGAGATTTAGAATAAGCACACTACAGGGACACAGAGAAATCTTTGTTCATAGCAGCTCAGTATGGAAACAACCCAGATGTCCCTCACTGACTGGATGAATGGATCCAAAAGCTGTGATGTGATATATACATATATATATGCATGCATACATACATACATACACACACACACACCATGGAGTTCTACTCAGCAATTAGAAACAATCATATTGCAGCCTTTGAAGGTAAATGGATGGCTATGGAAGAAATTATGCTGAGTGAAATCAGCACAACCCAGAGAACCAAGGGTCGAATGTCTTCACTCACCTGTGGAGGCTAGAGCTAGACCCTGGTCATTGAGAAAGGAAATCTGTTATCATGTTTCAAATCTGGATAAGGAGTAATGTCATACAACCTAAGGCATTTGTAAAAATGTATTGGGAAGGGGAGGTAGGGATAAGGGTGAGTAATTGGGGGGAGTTTGTGGGGGTTCATCTAATTTTCAGAATTTATGTATATATATTATTTCATTAGAATCTTGTTTGATTGTTCAACAAATAAATTTCTAAATAAAAAATTTAAAAAAGAAGGACATCTTGTCATTTTAACATATAGAATAACCTGATGGACAGTATGTTAAGTGAATCAAGTCAGGCACAGAAAGACAAAAACCAAGCTATATTATGGTTTGGATGAACGGTGTCCCCTAAAAGCTTAATATCTGAGACAATGGAAAAGCTTAGGTAAAATGATGGGGTTATGAGAGCCTTAACCCAATCAGTGAGTTGAGCCCCTGAAAGGACTTAACTGGCAACCGAAGGCAGGTGGGGTGTGGCTGGAGGAGGTGGGTCACTGCGGCATGCCTCTGGGGTAGATGTTCTTTATCTGGGGTGGAGTTTCTCCCTCTGCTTCCTGGAGACAGGCCTTGACCCACCTCCCTCTGCCCCACTCTTCCACCATGATGTTCAGTCTCACCTCAAGCCCTGAGGAATAGAGCCAGCCTTCTATGGACTGAGACCTTTGAAACCATGAGCTTCCAAATAAACGTTTCTTCCTTAAATTGTTCTTGTTGGGTCCTTGGGTCACAGTAACAAAAAAGCTGACTAAAGCAATGTGTAATCTAGAACAGTTGAATTCATAGATGCAGAGAGTGGAATGGCAGTTGGCAGAGGCTGGATGAGGTGGGAGTTGAATATATATTGATCAAAAGAAAAAAATTTATTTGCACAGGAGGAAAAATTTCAGAAGACATTTTCTACAAAATGGTGATTAGTTTTTTTTTTTTAGAAAGAGGACAGTGAGAGAGAGAAGCAATTTTTTGTTTAGTTTTTCATGTAATTTTCATTCCTTGGACACTTCGTTGTGTACGTGGTGCTGGATTTTGAACTCGCATACTCAGGCATGCCAGGCAAGCACCATAACCACCAAACCATTGCTCCAGCCCCAAAATGGTGATTATTTTTAGAGTGTCTGCCTATTCTGTTTTGTTCTCTTGCCTTTCATAAATGAATCACCCTATTACTGTCTCAAAAACTTTATCAATGTACAAAGGAGTATAAAATGTCCAAATAGCTGGTTAATCAAATGAAATGTAAAACAACCTCTCCCAGTTCACCTCCCCACCCCATCAATTGAACTCAGTTCTCCTGTGAGAACAAGTGGAATCGGGTCAGTGAAGCAAGTGCTATCAAAAGCTTCCTGCTCAGTTTGTCTTAGGGGTGTATCAGGAAACCCATGGGAATAAACATATTTAGCAAAACAAAAGTGATGGGGATCATTGGCAACCTTAGCAACCACTGATGCATTCTGCTCTCGCTGACTGTCCTTGCTAAACCTCATTTGTCCAGGTCTTAACAAAGAGGACTGTCTTTGACTCTCATACATGAAAAATGTCCCAGTGAAGTTTTGTAGGTGCTTCAAACTCAGCAGGGTCTAAATAAGAAGCTGTGTGTTCTGTGTGTCCATTTGAACGGAAGAATTGAACCAGGTTTCTATCTTACCTAGGTAGCCTTAGTTTTGCTTCCTTTCACAAATAGAATTTGTTTCAGATAGGTAGAATTTCATCTGCTTTTGTTCCTTTCAATTATCATATTTTGAACATGAATAAGAATCTCCTAAGCACCGTGTGCCTTGTCAGAATGTGAAGCCATGCCATTATTTAGCAGGTGAGGCTACTGGGTATTTTCCTTCTATTGAACCCTAGTGTCTGATGAGCTCCCGTAGGTCTCCAATGCTGCTCAGATATTGGAAATACAGCAAACAGATTTCCCTGAGTGCCTGTTGAAGCCAAAGCCTGAACTCTTCCCCATTTTCTTTTTAAGAGAGAGGGACAGTAGGGACAGTGTGTGTGTGTGTGTGTGTGTGTGTGTGTGAGAGAGAGAGAGAGAGAGAGAGAGGGAATTAATTTTTATTTGTTTTTTTATGTGGTTTCTGATGCTCCGACATTTCATTGTGTACATGGTGCTGGGATTCAAACCCGTGTCCTTGCACATGCCAGGCAAGTGCAGTAACTAGCAAGCCACTGCTCCAGCACCTCAACTGTCTGTCCCTTTGATGATAATTTAATGTTCATACTCAGTTACAAAAGTTGTAGAGAAGATTGTGTTTCCAACATTGAGTACATGAGAATTTTAGTTTTTTATAAACTGTGAACAATAAAAGAATTTGCAGCCAAATTTGAGAAACTCCGAGGTCAATCAAGGGAAACAGGTTTCTTTACTGCATGTCTGCTCAAAACCTTGCTGATATGTGAATAGTCTTCAAAAGAAAGAGTATTCTGTATCATATTAGTGAGATCTTCATTTATGTGACCAGAATACTCAATATGAAAAACTTAGAGGAGCAAACGTTTATTTGGGGCTCATAGTTTCAGAAGTCTTGGTCCACAGATGGCCGACTCCATAGGTTTGGGTCTGAGGTGAGGCAGAAAATTGTGGGGCAAGTGCCCAGTGGAGGAAAGCTACTCAGCATGAAAGAAAAGAGACAGGAAGAAGAGGCCACAGGGAAGATGCACCCTTCCAGGGCACATCACCAGTGATCTACCTCCTCCAGCCATGCCCCACCAGCCTACCAGTACTCCCCAATCCATCCATTCCAACTAGGATGAACTTATTAGATTCCTGCACTTTTCTGCATTAACAGAAGCTTTGAGGGGCACCTCGCACCCGAACTATAACGTGCATCTTCTCAGCATTTCTACCACCTTTTAATCTTTTCTTTTCTTTTGTCTTTTTTTTTTAAACTTTGAAAATTTCCCAGAGCTAGTGCTCTCTGGCAGGCAACTTGAAACTCTCAGTTTTGTATCTGAAAATTGAAACTAAAATAATAATCAATTTGCTACAACTGGAATTTGAACCAGTTAATCTTTCTTACCTGGATAGTGGAGAGTTAAGGAAAGCCATTCAGTCTTGAATAATGCTGGGAAACAAATATATAGCACTTTTGCTCATTCTTCCCCAGGGATCAGCTTTGGAATTGACTATTTCTGTCACCATTTTAGAAATTGAGAGTATCGAGCATATTTAAAAGAAAAGCTATTAGCAAGATCAGCTAGGACAGCCCCCGTGAACCTCCAGCTGTTTTTCCCAGCCTAATGCTAGTTTACCGCCAGAATCCTCTTATGTGGCAGTGAGAATATAAAAGAAAGCCTTCCCATTACACATGTAATGAGGGCTAGCAAGGAGCTATTCCAGAAAGCAAGTTTTGTGATGAATATGAGAAAAATCTTACTGCTCTAGGACCATCATGGTGAAATGAATAGCATTGTATTAAATGCTATGGCTGTGTGAGCTTGCCTTATCCTTGGGGTTACAAGATGATCAACTTGGAGTTGAACTTGGAAAAATGGTAGATGGATTCAGCTTCAATGCCAGTTTCAAATGATAGATTGTAGCTTTCTGCGTGCTATGTGGAGGAAGATTGAAATTTTAGTGGAAATAAGTAGCGTCATGAACAAGCAAAGGGATATTTTTTCTTAGTCATTGCACATTTTGTAGTGCAAGGATCACCTACTTGCCATTCTTGATTCAGTTCAGTTGTATAATTTACAAACAGGTTGCTTTATTCATAGAAATTTTATCACTTGTTCAAAGTTAAAGCACTATTTAAGGACGGAGCTGGAGTTTGAAACAGGTGTTTGCATTTTGAGTCCTTTCTAAAAATAGCCTGCCCAATTTTTCCTCTGAAACAGTCCTCATTGTCCTCTTTGCCATTTAAAAATTTTAAATAAGACATTAAATTATATCACATCATATTAGAGATGTTGAGACTGTCCTCTTGGAACTCTAAATAATCATGTAACACATTTGTGTCTAAAGTTTTACTGAGCTATAAGCACAAAAAATTCTGAGTCTTTCCAACTCATAAAAGAAGCCAGGATGCAAATTATACACATTTTTATATTTGGTAAAAGAGACAATTCAGGAAGGACAGAAAAATGTCCTTGGGAAGCCAGAGAAAATTTAAATATTGGAGTTTAATTAAACTTAGTGCTTGCTTAAAGTCTTAGAGTCTTGGCTACACAACTGAAAATGAATTCTACTTTATAGCATCTATTCACATGGAGCAAGAACTATTCAGAAATAGCTGAAAGTGAAAAATCTCCGTATGTTTCTATCCCTCTTTCCTTCTATTTCTTTCTTCAGGTTTAAATTAAATAGAATGGTAGTCATTTTTTTTGGAAATTATTATGCATTGGATATTTGACTGAAGATAGTAGCCAATAAAGAATTATTGGGTTTTGCTTCATGGAGTAGAAAATGGGTAGAAAATCATATGTCTTACCATCTAGGAGAGTCTTACCTATAACCATACATAGATCACTAAACATTTTATACAATGGATTTTTGAGTTTTTCAATTTGTAAGAGTATGTTTTCCAGATTCAAAGAAACTGTATTTTCATAGTGACTGCTATTGTGGCTGGCCATGGAATTAAATCTATAATTTTAAATTCATCAACCCTTTAAAAAATTAAAAATAGCATGGTAAAATAAAGCAGACATATCTTACACATAAAAAACAACAATAACAGCAATGTAAAATCCTACCAAAAGATTAGAGAAAGATATTTAGAGCTATCACAGACTAATGTCTACTGTAATTTTCTGTTTTCCAAATAAGAAAACAAAACCCTCAAAAGATACAGTGTTTTTTGCAAAGCATTTTGGTTCAGTGACGTGGGAACAAAAAAAAAATCTGAAATTCATACCATAAACTGATAGCATTCCAATCATAAACTAGTATAAACAAACTCCATTCTTGTGGAGTGGATTCAATGCCAATAATTCGCAAGGTCAACAGCACATTTTTCTCTTCTTCGTTACTCTACAAAGAAGGTGCACTGATGTAATTTGAAAGCTTTAGGGAACACAGGCTCTCTATCCCAATTGCCCAAAGAGTGCAGCATGCACATGGCTAATTTTTGAAGACACAGCTCTTTCCAAACTGTTTTTATTTTCGTTATGTTTTATCACTTGGTTTTTTACACATCATGAAGATTAAGGTCTTTGTAATTTAAAAATTATGCAACAGCTGCTGCAAACTGCTTCTTACACAGGAACATGAAATTTATATTGGGAAAATACCTATTACTAGCTATAAAATATGCATGAGGCTCTGTAGCCAACTTTGTGAAATGGAATTTCTCCTAGAAGCAAAATGGAATGGTTACTTTGCTTGGGGGATTCAGTATTAAAGGAGAATTGTATTGATATGTGTTAAGTATTGTTCTTCCACATGAATAATGCAATCATCCACTGTGAGGTTCAGCATTATGGAATGATTTCTATACCATTTTATTATTTAGACACTTATAGGCTGGTTTTTTGCAGCTGGGCTTATTTTGTTTGATACAGTGCATGATTGTTTCAATATAGATGACAAAATGGGTATTTGTAATTAATGTGAGTCTGTATGCATTGGCAGCTAATTAGGCTGACATGTCTTAAATCTATGCACACAATCTCTATCAACCAGGAAAAAAACAGACTATCAGAATATTTTAGGGTGTTTCACTTTTAAGAAAAATGACAGAAAGTTAGCAATTGTTGCTGCTTTAATTTTAAAATTGTTTCCCATTGCATTTCCCAAATGTAGAAAAAAATGATATTTTAATCAGATTTTTGCTTAATTCTTAACTGTGTAAGATGTACAGGGTTTTACCTTGTGCTTCGAGCCCAGAATTGGGATTGGTCATGGGGGGAGCTGAACAGCCTACTTTCTGCTAATTGTACCCAACACAGACAAATGGATCTCTCTAATGTAAGTGTAGTGAAATATCATTCATTAGCTCCAAACACTTCAACATTTTCTATGGTCTAATGAATGGGTGCAGGTGAAAAAGCTCATTATTTTCTTTTTCTTTTTCTTTTTCCTTTTCTTTTCTTTTTTCTTTCTTTTTTTTAATAGCAGGGCTTGAACCCAGGGGCCCTTAGCCACTGAGCCACATCCCCAGGCCTTATTATTACTAATTTTTTAATATATACTTTTGAGACGGGATCTCAAGAAGTTACTTAGGGCTTTTGCTAAGTTGTGGAGGCTGGCTTTGAACTTGGGAAACTTCTGCCTCAATCTCCCAAGCTATTGGAACACAGCTCACTTGGACATTTAAAATTCTCCTTAAAACAACATTGGGGCCACTTTTTCCTGTCTTTCCAACTTTATTCCTCTAAATGTATCTTATGCTTCATACCCTTCACCGGGTATTTTTTTCCTTCTTTGTCTAGTCCTCTCCCAAATTAGGTCTTTTTTTTTTTCTAACAGAGAGGGACAGAGAGAGAGAGAGAAAGAGAGAGAATCAATTTTATTTAGCTTTCTAAATAAAGGAAGTTACTTGATCTCTTTGCACCTCAGTACCTCCACTTCCTGATGCATATAAAGGGGACACAGTATACTTCAAGTATTTGAAATATGTGTAACTGCAGTGTCTTGCATTTAGCCAACAATCAACTAATGTTAGATATTAAGATGAAAGAATAAAAGTAGGACTTAATTTATACTCATAGTGATCCAACACTCTTCACCTTATACATGATTTTAAGAGCATTTCTATATCTGTCGCAAGCTGCATTTATGTTGTTCTCATTCCTAAAGATTTAAACTGCTAATATAAATGTAGCACATTAAATAGATACTGTCACATGCTTGAAGTCAACATACGTAGAATCAGAGCCAAATTCTTGATCTCTTATGGAAACTGAGAAAAACTTTCTGTCTATATTTTATCTGTATCACTTTCCTTTAATTGTGTGCTTAGAAGAATATATCATTAATGACTATGGTTATGAGAATTTTCAAGAATTTATTAAGAAAATTAATTAAGGTATACATTTGTATCCCTTACTATGTCTATGTAGAAATGTATCTGTGTTTAAAATGTACAAACTACATGTCTTGATGTACTTTCTGTCTTAAAATAAAGCATTGTGGCAATACAAGAGGTGGACTTAGCAGGAAGGTAATGCTTTAATTAATTAATTCCATTTAAGAGTTGTTTGGTTGGTAGTAGAGTGTGGGTCCCAAATGATGAAATGTATTATATCTATAGATCATCTATTAAATTGCCTGTGGCCTAGTGGAATGAACTGTTCTTTATATTCTGTAAGTATCCCGATCTGTCTCATATTCATCATCAAGGGTTGTGTATACCTGGCACAGTGGCACATACCTGTGATCCCAGAAAGTAGGATCACAAGTTCAAGGTCAACTTGGGCAACTTAGGGAGACTCTGACTCAGAATAAACTGTATAAGTGGTTGTGGATGTAACTCAGTTGTAGAGCACCCTTAAGTTTAATCTCTAGAACCACACCCCGAACACACACACACAAAAAAAATACTAGATGTGTTCCCAGATTCACAGCATGGTACATAAATATTCTTAGGCCAGATTCTGGCATGACTTCATAATTTAGGAAATTAATAATGACAACTAATAATTAAATCACAAACAGTAAAAAAAATAGTATGCGTTAGAGTAACTAATTATCCGTGATACTTCTAAAGATTTCTGGGTTTAAGCTTAATTGTCAAATGTGCAAAATAATCCCACCACTTAATTTGTGGAAGTTCACATGAGTTCTGATGATTAGGTAAAATATATAGGAAATATAAACAAACCATTATGAATTTAATTGGATATTTGTTGTTGCTAGAAAATATTCAAGTTCTTTAATTAATTTCCAAAATATATCCAGTTGGAAAAAAGTGAGATCCTTAAAAATCCCCCTACCTTTAAAGTTAGTGCATACTTTTTGACTGCTTTAGCCGCCTTATTACAGGTATTTTTTTTACCTTTCATTACTTTGTGCACAGCCTGATTTCTGCTCCATTGATTTAAATAGTTCCACTAATTTTATATATGTGCTAACTTGATCAGAAACTGGTCGGAAGGTGATTTTAGCAATAAAACATGGACTGTAACAAAATTTGGACCAAGGTTAGTGCATAGGTTTGATCCTCTTAGAATAAGAAGCACTTTACGTAGAATATCAGAACTTATTTTCCTATTAGTGCAATGAATAACTGCTTGGTTTGGTATTTTCTGTGTCTCTGTAACATTCCTAAAGGTTCACCAACATGAAGTTTTATCTGGACCAAGCTCTGTTTTTTTTCCTACTTCTAATTACCATGTGTTCTTAAATGTATTAAAATATAATTTTGCTTTTCGAGCTCAGCAACTAAGAGTTATTTTTTTGAGCAATTTCTTTTTTAATGTTTTAAGGCATTAATTTTTTAAATTATTTGTCACTCCAGAATTAAATAGCCTATCCTGACTAACACACTGCACATCACAATGAGGCTCATTAAAAGAAACAATGATCTAACTATTGCGAACTTGTAGTCTACCTGATGATACATCCTTAAACTGCGTGACATTTAGAAACCAGAATTATAAAGAGAAGTGGAGAAATCTAAAATTATGGGGGACAGTGAGACAAAGAAAAAAATGTTAGCAAGAATTTTAAAACCTCAAGCAGAAAACTAATAACCTATATTTACTGGGGATATGTAGAACAGACATGCAGGTTCACACTGACACATTTGTGAAGATTGATCATATCAGGTGGTAAAACAGTCTCAGATATTCCAAAGAACCAATATGATATATATAATATTTGTTTACCACAATTAAATTTAAATTACTGGTCAGCAATAATAAGGATAAATGAAAACTGTTGCCTATATAAAGAACATACACATTTGAAAACTTAAAAGGCACATCTGAATGACTTATGGACTATTTTGAAAATTATATGATATTTAGAAATAACCATGAAGATGGTACCTATGAAAACCATTAGATAGAATTAAGGAAGTGACTAACATTATTAGTTTATAAAGCTCAATGGTACTATACGGGGTTGCAGTATTGAAATTAATATCCAAGACACCTAAGTTAAATGATGAAAATGACAATATTGAGCATTAATAATTACCACATATCTTCCATGCTACTCCTCTCCTGGGTATTTTTCCAGGGGATTTAGAATCAGCACACTAGAGTGACACAGCAAAATCGATGTTCATAGAAGCTCAATGTACAATAGCTAAATCATGGAAACAACCCAGACATCCCTCACTGGGTGAATGGATCCAAAAACTGTGGTACATTTATACCATGGAGTTCTACTCAGCTATTAGAAACAATGATATTGGAGCCTTTGAAGGTAGATGGATGGCTTTGGAAGAAACCATGCTGAGTGAAGTCAGCATAACCCAGAGAAGCAAGGGTCGAATGTCTTTACTCATCAGGCTGGAGCTAGTCCCTGGCCATTGAGAAAGGAGATCTATTTTCATGTTTTAAATCTGGATAATGTGTAATTTCATACAACCTAAGGCATTTGTAGAGATGTATTAGAAAGGAGGGGTGGAGGGATAAGGGTGGGTAATTGGGGGAGCTCTTGGGGGTAAATCTAATTTTCAGAATTTATATATATATATATATATATA
>PVKS010045497.1:0-13873 GCA_004027875.1 Aplodontia rufa
CCAGCACATTGTTGGTGGGACTGCAGACTGGTACAGCCACACTGGAAAGCAGTGTGGAGACTCCTCAAAAAATTAGGGATGGATTCTCCCAGAGGAGTTAGAATCGGCACATTACAGAGACTCAGCAAAATCAGTGTTCATAGCAGCTCAATCTACAATAGCTAAGTAATGGAATCCACCCAGATGCCCCTCACTGGATCAATGGATCCAAAAGCTCTGGCATATATACAGTGGAGTTCTACTCAGCTATTAGAAGCAATGATACAGCAGCCTTTGAAGGTAAACAGATGGTGATGGAAGAAATCGTGCTGAGCCAAGTTAACAAAACCCAGGGTCAAGGATTGAACGTCTTCACTCATTTTTGGAGGCTGGGGCTAAAAATCCAGGCTTGGGTGAAAGGTGGTCAAACTCACATGTTAGACCCAGCAAAGGCGTAACAACACATAATGTAGAGGAACCATAGTCATGTCGGGGGAGAGAGAGGAAGAGGCAAGGGGATGAGAGAGGGATCTAGGGAGACAACCAACAATGTAGCATACTCTTCACCCCCTGAGAAGTCAAATATTATGTACACAATCATTTAATTCTGTAATTCACAATCTTACACATTTGTATATATAGCCAATTATATTTGTTAGGGGCACAATATAGAAGAATCAAGAGACTTGTGTGTGGAGGCTGGAGCAGTGGCTCAACAGCTACGGTGCTTACCTGGCAAAGGTGAGGAAGTGGGTTCAAACCCCAGCACCAATATGCAATGAAGTGTCAGAGCAATGAAAGCCACATGAAAAACTAAATAAAATTGATTCTCTCTTTCTCTCTCTCTCTCACTGTCCCTCTCTCTTTAAAAAACATAAAGAGACTGGAGTGTGGGCAATGTGGGGGGTAACTATGGTTTACAGTCAAATGCATATCATATTGTTACTTTATACACATTTGTGATTATAAAACTACTTAACTCTTAATTTAAAAAAAATGGGGAAAAAACTTCTCTTTCAGCAATACTCCTCTCCTACTACAGTTGACCCACTCACCAGAGACAGCATTAATCCATCTGTGAGGATGGAGCCCCTATGACCTAATTACCTTTCCCTAGACCTTTCTCTCTCTCTTTTTTTTGGGGGGAGGGGACATTGGGGATTCAATCCAGGCAGGTAGGGTGCTTAACCTCTAAGTCGCATCCTCAGTCCTTTTTATTTTTTATTTTGAGACAGATTCTCACTAAGTTGCTTAGGGCCTCACTAAATTTTTGAGGCTGGCTTTGAACTTGTGATTCTCCTGCCTCAGCCTCCCAAGCTGCTGAGATCTCAAGGTGTGTGCGACTATGTCTGGCTTAAACCCTTCTTCTTAATATTTCTATGACCCACACTAGAGACCAAGCTTCAGATACATGAAGTTCTTGGAGACAAACCAAATCCGAAGCATGGCACACACGGGTTGGTATTCTGCACTTACTGAACTTCCAGATTTTCTCATTCCTTTCCTTAAAAATCACAAAACAAAGGGAGAGGAAGTGACTTGGTGAGGGTTTAGGAGTTGAGTGTGTCCACATAGTTTTCTTGGCCCTTCCTTCTTGGCTACTTGTGATATAAAAATGCAAAAATCAATTAGATGTGGTGGCACCCACCTGTAATCCCAGTGACTCAGGAGGCTGAGACAGGAGGATCTCAAGTTCAAAGCCAGCCTCAGCAACTTAGTAAGGCCCTAAGCAACTTAGTGAGATCCTGTCTTAAAATATAATATATATTTTAAAAACAGGGCTGGGGGGCTAGAGTGGTGGCTCAGCGGTTCCATCGCTTGCCTGGCATGCGTGAGCACATGAATTCAAACCCCAGCACCACGTACACAACAGAGTGCTGGAGCAATGAAAGCCACATGAAAAACTAAATAAAATTGATTCTCTCTTTCTCTCTTTCTCATTGTCCTACTCTCTTAAAAAAATAGGGCTGGGGATGTGGCTGAATAGTTCAGTATCCCTGGGTTCATTCCTGGTACACAAAAATAAATAAATGAATAAAAATGAAATATGCACACATCAAAGTCTTTGCAAGAACGATTGCTGGAATCTTCACTATCCATTATTAAAAACAGCAACAGCTACCACTAGCAGTAGCTCTGATAAGAATCCTTGGACTGGACTGGAGCGGTAGCTCAGCAGATACAGTGCTTGCCTGGCATGCTCGAGTATGCAAGTTCAAACCCCAGCACCACGTACACAATGAAGTGTCTGAGCAATGAGGGCAACATGAAAAACTAAATAAAAATTGATTCTCTCTCTCTCTCTCACTCTCTTTCATTGTCCCTCTCTCTTTAAAAATAAATTAAAAAAAAAAAGAATCCCTGGACTGATATTAATAGGAAGAGAGGAAGTCAAACTCTCCCTTTTTGCTGATGATATGATCCTGTATCTGGAAGATCCAAAAAACTCCAACAGTAAATGCTTGAACTTATAAATAGATTTAGCAAAGTGGCCGGCTACAAGATCAACACCCATAAATCAATAGCTTTCCTATACACTAATAATAATAGGGCAGAGGAAGAAATTAGGAAATCAGTCCCATTCACAATATCCTCAAAAAGAATAAAATACATAGGAATTAACCTAACAAGGGAAGTCAAAGATCTCTACCACAAAAATTATCGGACATTGAAGAATGAAATCCAAGATGACCTAAGAAGATGGAAAGATGCTCCATGCTCTTGGTTAGGCAGAATCAATATAATAAAAATGGCCATTCTGCCAAAAGCACTATATAGATTCAATGCAATCCCCATTAAGATACCAATGCCATTCTTTTCAGATATAGAAAATGCAATTCTCAAATTCATTTGAAATAATAAGAATCCCAGAATAGCCAAAACATTACTAAGCAAGAAAGAAGAAACAGGTGGTTTTACTATTCCAGACCTAAAACTATAATATAGAGCTATAGTAACAAAAACAGCATGGTACTGGTATCACGATAGGAAGGAAGACCAATGGAATAGAGTAGAAGACCCTGAAACAAATCCACAAATCTTTAAGCACCTAATTTTTGACAAAGGGGGACAAAATATTACATGGAGGAGAGAGAGAGACTTTTCAAAAAATGGTGCTGGACAAACTGGTCAGCCACATGCAGAAAGTTGAAATTAGACCCTTATTTTTCACCTTGCACAAGAAGCAAATCAAAGTAGATCAAGGAGCTAGGAATTAAACCAGCTACCTTACAACTGATGGAAGACAACGTAGGTCTAACACTTCAGCATTTGGGAGTAGGCAAAGACTTTCTCAACATGTCTCCTAAAGTGAAGGAAATAAAGTAAAAAATCAGTTAATGGGATGTCATAAAGCTAAAAAGCTTGTGCACTGCCAAGGAAATAATCAAAAGAGTCAAGAGATTTCCTATGGAACTGGAGAGAATCATGGACTGTGAGTCTTCTGACAGGGGTCTCATATCCAGAATCTACAAAATTCTCAAACATCTCAACTTTAAAAACTCAAACAACCCAATCAATAACTGGGCCAAAGAGCTAAATAGAAACTTTTCAACAGAGGACATTGATCAAGCCAATGGATGCATGAGAAAGTGCTCTAAATCACTAGTAATCAGAGAAATGCAAATGAAAACTACATTAAGACATCACCTCATGCCAGTCAGATTGGCAAAAATGAAGAAAATAAACAATAATAGATGCTGGAGGGGCTGTGGAGAGACAGGCACACTAACACACTGTTGGGGAACATGAGGTTCAGCTGGCTTGTAGAAGAATTGGTGGTAAACAACTCTAAGGGGTTCAGCTGGCTTGTAATTAGCAAATTGGCTGACCGCATGACTAAGCTATTCGGCCACTCATTTGTTACAATTGGAGAAAGGTGTTTGCATTGTATCCTATTGGCTATTGTAATGGATAAATAGAGTAGCAGCTAGTCAGGTAAAGAAAGCAGCCAAAAGAAGCAAGAGCGGCCCAAAAAGCAAGCAGCCAAAGGAGAAGCAGTAGCCAGAGAAAAGCAAGCAAGCAAGCAGCCATGTCCTGAAGGAAGAGAGCACAGAAGCAGCCAGAAGAAGCAGAAGCAGAAGCAGCAGCAGCAGCAGAGACGTCAGAGAGATCAGCAGCTTAGAAGATCCAGGTCCCGTGTTCCAGCCGCTGGCATTCGCCCCCTTGTTCCCGGCTCCCCAACCCTTCCTAACAGCCCCTCGGAGGACGGTCCAGCGTTAAGCCATTCTGCCCGCTTCTCACACAGGAATGCTGTGAGGAGTGACTCCTCGCCCCGTCCCCGCCCTAACTCAGCCCCTCGGAGGACGGCTAGCAAGGTCGTTCTGCCCGCTTCTCGCACAGGAACGCTGCGAGGAGTGACTCCTCTTCCCCCGCCCCCAGCCCTGTCCTGCCGGCGCTGGCGGCTGGTTCCCAATGTCCTGCTGGCCCCCCGGGGAACGGCTAAGGTCCCCCGAGGCCATTCCCACCGCTCCCCGCTCCAGAACCCAGGGCGGGGAGCTACACACACTGTTGGTGGAGCTGCAGACTGGTACAGCCCCTCTGGAAAGCAGTGTGGAGAATCCTCAAAAAACTGGGGATGAGCCCACCATATAATCCTGCTATTCCTCTACTGGGTAACTTTCCAGGGGTTTTAGAATCAGCACACTACAGTGACACAGCAAAATCAATGTTCATAGCAGCTCAATTTACAATAGCTAAATTATGGAACCAACCCAGATGCCCCTCACTGGATGAATGGATCAAAAAACTTTTGTACATATATACCATAGAGTTCTACTCAGCAATTAGAAACAATGCTATTACAGCCTTTGAAGGTGAATGGATGGCTATGGAAGAAATCATGTTGAGTGAAGTCAGCATAACTAACCCAGAGAACTAAGGGGTAGAATGTCTTCACTCATCTATGGAGGCTGAAGCTAGACCCTGACCATTGAAAAAGGAGGTCAACTCTCATGTATTAAACCCTGAAAAGATATAGTGACATACAACCTAAGGCATTCGTAGAGATGTTTTGGGAAGGAGGGAGGGACGAGGGTGGGTAATTAGAGGGGGGCTCTAGGGGGTAAATTGAACTTTCAGAATATAAAAATATTACATTGTTTAAAAGCAAAAAATAAACCTGTACAATTATGAAAAAAAAAGAAAGAGAGAAAAAATCCCTGGACTGGATGCTTTAAATATATCCTTCTTAGTTCATCTTCAATCTTAGACGGTGGATGTTATCCTCACATTACAGATGAGGAAACTGAGGATCCAGCTGGTTAAGAAATCTGCCCAAGCGAGGCATGGTGGCAGTCTCCTGTCATCCCAGCAACTGGAGAGGCTGAGATGGGAGGATTGCAAGTTTGAGGCCAGCCTTAACAATTTAGCAAGGCTGTAAGCAACTTAGTAAGACCCTGTCCCAAAATAAAAATAAAAGGAACTGGGGATGTAATTTGATGGTAGAGCACCCTAGGTTCAATCCCCAGTACAGAAAGAAAGAGAAAGAAAGAAAATAAATCTGCCCAAACCACATGTGCTGGTACATGCCGGTAATCCCAAATGTTGGGGACACTGAGGCTGGAGAATCACAAATTCAAGGCCCATATCAGCAACTTAAAGAGACCTTGTCTCAGCTTTTTAAAAAGGCTGTTGTAGCTCAGTGGTAGGGCTCCCCTAGGTTCAATCTCTAGTAATGTACCCCCCAAAAAATGTGCCCAAGATCAGACTGCTACTAAGTGACTTCTAAGTCATCGTGACTGAGAAGTCCATGCTCTTCCACAACTTGACACTATGAAACAAAAGTTACCTGAAACAAAAGTCACTAGTCTCACCAGCATCCACACTCCTGCTGGGGTGGATTAGTAAGGAGAGCAAGCATGATGCCAGATTATCACTATGAGCTCCTGCTACACAGAACTCTTCAGTTCAAGAGTGATCACATTGCCAGGCACCGTAGCCAATGCCTGTAATCCCAGCAACTCAGAAGGCTGAGGCAGGAGGTTTGAAAATTCAAAGCCAACCTCAACAACTCAATGAGACCCTGTTTCAATTTTTTTTCTTCTTCTTTTTTTTTTACTTTATTTACTTTTTTTTCACTGAGCCACATCCCCAGTCCTTTTTACTTTTTGTTTTGAGTGAGGTTCTCACTAAATTGCTGAGGGTCTTGTTAAATTACTGAGGCTGGCTTTGAACTTGAGATCCTCCTTCTTCATCCTCCCAAATTGCTGGGATTACAGGCGTGCACCACTGCTCTTGGCTTCAAATTTTTAAAAGAAAAAAAAAGTACTGGAGATTTAGCTCAGTGATCAATCCCCAGTATCAAAAAAAAATATTGTTCATGTCTAGGTCATCTTTGTACTCTATCACACCTGTGGCAGAGATGATCTCACTGCATTTTATCTTCTGTGTCTCAGAGAAAGTGGGACACAAATGGAAGCCTTTAAGCTCATGGAGATTGTCTCCCACATACTACTTCCATGCTGATGTTCACACCAGCTCTGTCCTTCTGTTGCTTCCAGGGTCTGGAGACAGCTGTTGGTTATTGAGCACCCCTAGGAGCCATCCCTTTGCTAAGCACTTCACATTCATTATTCCAAATAATTCTCACAACCTCCAGGGTGTAAAGACCGTTATTGACCCCATTTCATAGATGGAGGAACAGGGGGAGAGGAGTTTGAGTGGCAGGGTCATCATTCAAACTTATGCAGTCCAGAGCCCCCATGCTTCACCAGCATGCTGACCAGTGCAGAAGGATTTCTCACCCACATCCTCACCAGGCTGCAAGCCCTGATTCCAGATTTGGAGACCATTCAATGCCAGACAATAAGAGATTGGCCTCTACTCTCCTCAACAAATTCTGAATTCTTTTCTTTTCTTTTCTTTTCTTTTTAAAAGAGAGTGACAGTGAGAAAGAGAGACAAAGAATCAATTTGGGGGCTGGAGTGATGGCTTGGTGGTTACAGCGCTTGCCTGGTATGCACAAGTACACAGGTTCAAACCCCAGCACCCATGTACACGACTAAGTGTCAGAGCAACAAAAGCCATGTGAAAAGCTCAATAAAAATTGATGCTCTCTGTCTCTCTCTGTCTCTCACTCTCTCTCACTGTTCTTCTCTCTTTAATAAAAAAAAGAGAGAAAAAGTCAATTTTATTTAGCTTTTCATTTGGTTTTCATTGCTCCGACACTTAGTTTTGTATGTGGTACTGGGGTTCAAACGTTGGTCCTTGCGCATGCCAGTCGAGTGCCACAACCACTGAGCCACTGTTCCAGCCCTATGTTCTTAATTCTTAAGGCTGGAGTCACCTCTGTCAGTGCATTACCCATGAGGCTCAGCACAGTGATCAACAGCAGCAGTCACTCCACAGAATGCCCCTGGGACTCACATACTTCATATATGTATGTGTGCATATACCTATGCACACTCAGTGGTACTGGGGATTGAACCCAGGAGCACCTTACCACTGAGCTCCATCCCAGTTCTTTTTATTTATTTATTTATTTTTTACTTTGTCACAGGGTCTCACCAAGTTGTCCAGGCTGGCCTTGAGCTTTCAATCCTCCTGCCTCTGCCTCCTGAGTTGGTGGGATTAGAGGCAGGAGCCACCACACCTGGTAAGGCTAAGTCTTATCTCTGCTTTTAGCTTCCCATCCCCCACCTTCTCCCAACTATTGTGTCTTCTTTCTTCCTTTTATTTATTTCCCCCCTTTGATGCTGGGTATTGAACCCAGAGGTACCACCACACCTGGCTCAAATATCGTGTTTTCTAGCCCATGTAACTCAGGTCCTCAAAGCAAATTGCCTTATTAATGCCTCGTCACTTACTAGCTGTGTGCTCTTAGGCACATTGCTTAGGATCTCTGAGATTTGATTTTATCACATGAAAAAAAGGATAATAGCAATATGGTACTTACACCATAGGGACATAGTGAAGTCGTGGGAATTAATTAAGTCAACACTCTGGGAACTACGTCTGGCATAGGACAAAAATAAAGAAATTCCCACTTTCAATTTTTAAAATTCAAGACAATGTGAAGAATAACTAAACTTGTTCTACCATCCTCAGTAGTCTGTACACAGAAAAGTATCTGCCTGCATGGCAAGGCCTGTGGCCTAAAATGATAATGGGATTAACAGATTGTGCCATTGACTTTTGAAGAAGTCCTGGTCCATGTGTGTGTGTGTGTGTGTGTGTGTGTGTGTTTTGGTTTCTTTGTTTTGTTTTTGTTTTTTTGAGAGAGCGACAGTGAGAGAGAGAGGAAGGGAGAGAATCAATTTTATTGAGTTTTCCACATGGCTTTCATTGCTCGGACACTTTATTGCGTACGTGGTGCTGGGGTTGGAACTTGCATCCTCGTGCATGCCAGGCAAGCGCTATAACCGCTGAGCCACCACTAGTCCCTGTAAAGAAGGCCTGTCAACACCTAAAGCAGGCCTCATGGCAGATGGGGGAGGAAATTCTAGAACCAAATTTCTTCCTGCATCCCTTGACTATAAAGTAATTTTTGGTCACTCGAACACTAACTGGGTAACTAAGAGGCTCTACTTCAGTAAAGCATTTACTAATACTAGCAAAGAAATACCTGAAAGTCTCAAACTTAGGTTTCCTCAAATTACAAATGGGATCAACTCGAATCTCAATACCACTATGTGTAGACCCTATGTGTGACAGAGACGGCATGGAACTATAGATCACAGACCCTTTCCTCAAAGGATCGATGAACAGAATGCAATTATAAGAACCCGAGAATAAACCACGATATGCAATACAACAAAGGGACATGTTGTATGATTAATTGCTGGGTAAGAGGCAATAAACTGATAAAGCAGATTATTTCATCAAAAGCAGCTCATCCTTTGTGAATCAGAGATTTGGCTCTAAACTTGATTACCCAGAAGTTTCCTCCTGACGCCTCAGAGCAAAGTCAGGAAGGGCACCAGGACGCTGGCTTTGCGGACTCCTGAACTGTGCTAACCCTGTCTCTGAGTCTCACTGGATTCCGATGTTTCCTAATCTAAAAATCGGGGCCCATAGGTGAAAGCAGCCCATAGACAGATTGCGAAAAATAACCATTCAACCAGGAGGATTTTTTTAAAAGCCTGTTTACCACTGAAGAAAAAATTATACTGTGGTATGAGTTCACATGATTCAGAGCCACCTGTGGAAATCAAAAAAATCCAGGGACAAGCACAAAATAGGAGCTGCGGAACACCCTCAAATGAGCTCATCTGCGACTTTCTAATGGTTGCTTCATGAGCAGTCCAACTAAGGTCAGCTTCACTTCTCCAACAAGAAAGTCTTGTGTTTGGTTTGTTTGTGTGTTTGTTTGTTTTGCATAAAATATTTTTTAAATTATCACACAGATGTTACCTGGATTGCATAGCTTCCTAGAAAGCTATCTTCCTCCTCTAATTGCTTTTGTTTTGTTTTATTTATTTATTTATTTATTTATTTATTTATTTTGATACTAGGGATTGAACCCCGGGACATTTTATCACTGATCGACATCCCCAGCCCTTTTTATTTTTCAATTATTTAATTAATTTATTTATTTAGGTACAAGGGATTAAACCCAGGGGCTCTTAACCAAGAGCTATATCCTCAGCCCCCCTTTTTTAAAACAAGGCTTTGCCAAGTTATTTAGGGATTCACTCAGTTGCTGAGGCTGGCCTTGAATATGTGATCCTCCTGCCTCAGCCTCCGAGTTGCTGGGATTACAGCATGTGCCACCATGCCTGGTCCTCCCCCTAATCATTGCTCAACTAAAATATAGAAAGGTGGGGGGGGGGCTGGAGCAGTGGCTAAGCAGTTATGGCACTTGCCTCGCATGCTTAAGGATGCGGGTTCAAACCCCAGCACCATGTACATGACGAAGTGTCAAAGTGTTGGAGCAACAAAAGCCACAGGAACAAACTAAATAAAATTGATTCTCTCTTTCTCTCTCTCTCTCACTGTGTCTCTAAAAAATAAAATAAAAAAATAGTAAAGGGGGACATGAGGTACCACTCAGTGGTACAGGATGTGCTGAGCACAAGCTAAGCCCTGGGTTCAATCCCCAGCACCAAAAATAAATAAATAAAAATAGAAGAACACATAATTATAAATCAAAGCTACACAGGGTTCAGTTATTCTTTCCAGTCCTTTACATCACTTGAGAAAATAAGGTATCCATTGTAGCTTTTGCTAGGAAGAGCTCTGAAAATAGATATATAACATCAAACCAGGCTTTCCTAGACGCTAAGTACTGGGATCAATAGGGGGTGGGGTACTCAAGGAACACAAGATACTGCCACAATTTAACTCTATTTTCAGCCAAACCAGCTTCAGAAGGCATGATGTTTTCCAGGGACACTAGAATGTCACTTAAACATTGTTACCTGAAGTCGTCAGTTCCAGGCAGATTATCTGCTTCATCTAGGGTCACACCAACCATCACCTCCAGGTTCCTTAAATACCTAGTTCAACCTGAATCCTTTTCTTGTTTCCTCTCAGCAACCAGTGGAAGCCTATATAATTCCCATCTTATAAAAGAATTCATTTAAAGGTGGTTTGAAAGTTAATGGTTAAACCCCTTGTTTGTGGTCCCATGAATATAGGTCACAATAGTAACAAGCCTTGAGACAGAAGGTACATAAAGAGGCAGTGAACGGTTCAGGACCTTATTACAACATGTCTATCAAAGCCAAGGGACAAACAATGTGTCTGATTGATTAAAAAAAAAACTGGCAGACAAACTGAATCTGGAAACTGTGAAGCAGATTTTCCTGACTCAACTTCCCAGGAATAGCTTCCTTATGGGGAAGACTTGCATTCAAGGTTCCAATCTTTCCTCCCACAGGTGACGCACAAATGTCCATGTAAACACTTATCCCCAGGATGGACACACGTACAGAGAACAAACCAGCCCCACCCAGACTGCCCCCAATAAACCACATTAACTCAGCCTTTACCACCCGCCCCCAGTACGGGGGATCAAACCCAGGGGTGCTCTGCCACTGGGCTCCATGCCCAGCCTTTTCATTTTTCATTTTGAGACAGGGTCTCGCTAAACTGCTGAAACTGGCCTTCAACTTGCGAGCCTCCTGCCTCAGTTTCCCAAGCTTGGGGGCTACAGGGGTGCAGCACTGTGCCCAGTCAGCCTTTCACTTTGAATACTTCAGTTCCATCATCGCTCATTTTGTCAAGAAAAAGCCCAAGTGCTCACATGGCCAATGAAGAATGTGTGTGACCCTTTGGGAACCTTCTAGAGAAAGGAATGCAGTTTGTGATGCCATAATTTTTATTTCCCAATCGATACCATGGGTGGGCTGGAGTGGTGGCTTGGTGGTTGCCTCACTTGCCTGGCATGCGCAAGGATGCAGGTTCAAACCCTTGCACCACGTACAAAATTGATTCTCTCTCTCTCTCTCTCTCTCTCTCTCCCTTTTAAAGAAAGAGGGGGCAGTGAGAGAGACAGAGAGAATCAATTTTTATTTAGCTTTTCACATGGCTTTCATTGCTCTGAGACTTCGTTGTACACATGGGTGCTGGGGTTTGAACCTGCATCCTTGTGCATGCCAAGCAAGCACCATAACCGCTGAGCTACCGCTCCAGTCCCTCCTCTCTCTTTAAAAAAAAAAAAAAGTGGGGCTGGAGCGGTGGCTCAGTGGTTTCGGTGCTTGCCTGGCAAGCACGAGGACCTGGGTTCAAACCCCAGCACCACGTACACAACTAAGTGTTGGAGCAACTGAGGCCATGTGAAAAACTAAATAAAGTTATTTCTCTCTTTCTCTGCCTCTCTCACTGTCCCTCTCTCTTAAAAAAAAAAAAAAAAAAATAAAAAATAAAAAAAAAAAAGTGAGGAGCTGGAGTGGTGGCTCATCGGTTACAGTGCTTGCCCAGCATGCACGAGTACGCAAGTTCAAAGCCCAGCACTCACGTACCCAACGAAGTCTCCCAGCAATGAAAAGTACATGCAAAACCTAATAAAATTTGTTTCTCTATCTCTCTCTCTCACTGTCCCTCTCTCTTTAAAAAAAAAAAAGAAATTGATGTCATGTCTAAAGTCTCGCATTGCCAGTTACTAGGACGCATTGAGGACACGGGTAATATTACATCGCTGTCTTGCACATGGCTGAGAATTGTTCCCTTGCTCTCCTTAACCCTGCACTGCATCCAGTGTGTCACAGGAGAGGAGCTCAGCAAATGTACATGTAAGAAAGGGCTCTGTAGACACAGTCAGAGGCTCAAGATCAAAGACACAGAGAACGAATCAAATTGTGGAAGCCGAATATTTTACATTCAAACAGGTGAAGGGAATGCAGCTGGAAACTACAAGAGTAAGTGAAACGTGGGGCGCTGTGGCGCACTGTAATCCCAGTGGCTTGGGAGGCTGAGACAAGGATCAGAAGTTCCAGGCCAGTTCAGCAACTTAGCAAGACCCTGTCTCAAACTTTAAAAATAAAGTTCCAGGCCAGTTCAGCAATTTAGCAAGACCCTGTCTCAAACTTTAAAAATAAATAAATAAAAAAGAGTTGAGGATACGGCTCAATAGTTAAATTTAAATTTAACCATTATAATTGCCAGAACAAATAAATAAATAAATAAAACAGCTATTGGGACAATTCTAAAAACCACATTTAAGATTCATAAAGCTCATGCAACTGAGTGATTAAAAACTAAACGTAATGGTGCACACCTGAAATCTCAGTGTCTTGGGAGGCTGAGACAGGAGGATCAATCAAAAGTTCAAGTTCAGCCTGAGCAACTTAGTGAGACCCTTAGGAACTTAACAAGACCCTGTATCAAAATTAAAAAAATAAATAAGAGATGAGGATGTGCCTCATTGTTAATGCACCCCTGGGTTCAATCCCTAGTACTACAAGAAAAAAAATAGATGTAAGAGATGACTGTTTTCATAAATATGCTCAATATGTATTACATGAAAGTTTTCATTCATGCTTATTTATGTGAAGGAATATTTTACTATACACACAAAGTGAAAAGAATTATAACCCAGAGCACTACAAGTAAGTAAATGATATATTTGGATACATTTAAATGTGATTTTTCACAGTGACCAAATCCTGGCAAAATTCAAAAGGAATTATGAGCTAAACCAAAGCAAAACTCCAGTGCCTAACACAGAGCCTGGCACAGAGCAGATGCCTGTTTACCTAGATGAGTAATAACAGCCTGTGCACCCAGAGCCATGGGACCTGCTCCCAGCTCGGCCACTGCCTGTGTGCTCTCCAGCACATCTCTTACCTTACACCTGCCTGGCTTTCAGGTTCGTCAACTGCAATTTAAAAAGAGAGAGAAGGAGAGAGAGAGAATCGATTTTATTTAGTTGTTCATGTGGCTTTCGTTGCTCTGACACTTCATTGTGTACATGGTGCTGCCGTTTGAACCCCTGTCCTTGTGCATGCCAGGCAAGCGCTGTAACCGCTGAGCCACCGCTTCAGCCCTCAAATGCAAATTCAGCAGGCTGAACTAAAAATTATGATGATTCTTTCAGAAGAATCTGAATGCTGAATTTCCCAAGTCCCACTGCTACGTTCTTGTTCTTTCAATCCCCCAAAAGCCTCAGACAGTCTGGGAGGACATCCTGAATGTTCTGACTCCCCATGGCCACTGCACTCCTCTTCAGGTGTCTAGATTAGGGATGGGCATGTGTCCATCACTGTCAAAAAGGGGCCTCCCAAGAATCTTTGGGAGCATTTCTCTTCTGATGAAAAGATGGAAAACAGAACATACTCATTTTTTATAATGGATTTCTTTTGGTCCAACATGATGCCCAGAATTCTAGCAGGTGCACTGCAGCAATGGGAGCCACCAGAAAACAAGGAAAAACTGGAGTTCTGCTGGCAAGAAATGGATTGGAGTAAGCAGTCCATACTGTGCTCCATGTCCCTTAAAATTTGCAGGTGACAAC
>PVKS010045498.1:0-13757 GCA_004027875.1 Aplodontia rufa
AAAAAAAAAAAGTAGTTGGTTTTACCAGGTGTGATGGTGCACACCTGTAATTCCAGCAACTTGGGAGTCTGAGGCAGGAGGATCATAAGTTCAATGCCAACTTTAGCAGCTTAACGAGACCCTGTCTCAAAATAAAAGATAAAAAGGGCTAGGCTCAGTGGTTAAGTGCCCCTGGTTTCAATGTTTCAATTCCTGGTATTAAAAAAAAAAGAAAGAAAGTAACTGGTTTATCAAAGAATCAATAACATCAGGAAAATTCCTGCACCAATAATGCCAAGGTCTGGGGTCTGGACTGTGAAGCACCACATACCATCTAATGGCTTTGTGCTGGAAAACTGTGCAGGAAAACCAACCAGGATTATTCAGGGACAATCATGGGAGTTGTGACTTACATAGTCTTGTCAAGCTCAATCCTTACAGAACCTCTGGTGCTATTAACATTTGGAAAAACATGGCTTCATTTGTATAAATGTGTAAAAAATAGAAATCCAGTATAAATATGTTCATTTTCTGATATGCTCAATTCCTGGAATTTCAGGAGGCTAGGTCTATAATTGTCATTTAGAGATGTTGTGTGATTGAGGGTTCACAAAATTTGATCTCATGTCTTCTATAGACTGGACTCTAACATTAAACTTCTGAAGATTTCAAAATGTGCTCAATCATGTTAAACATGTGTCTACGAATTTTCTGATTTCAACTATAAGGGGCTGCTGGTAGTGACAAAGAAAAATTGAAAAAAATAAAAATCTGTACTTTCTTGAGCCACTTGGTTATATGTTTAATTGAGATTTCAATGCAGATTTATTGGGTCAAGGTAACTGCTCTCTGGCCCTCAGTCAGAGGAAACAGTCCTCCAGAAAGACATTGTGAGATACCTGCCTTAGAGTCCCTGGGTTGAATTTAAAGGCTTTGCTTAGGACAATTAGGGCCATGCTGTGAACTTTCTGATGGGGCACAGTGGAGAGAGCAGCATAGTTTATAAACCTCCACAAATTCTTTTATTAAAAGACGGAACAACTAGGATAACAATGGGAAAGTGTTGTAGACAAAATCAGTCTATAAGCATGGTATAAGCCCTCAAAGATCTCAGAAATGTAAAAACATTGTAGTAAAATTCCATTCACAAAAAATGAGCTCAGTCTTGTAGAAGAAGAGAATTGTTAAGAAGAAATAAAATTGGGGAGATACAAAGACTAAAACTGTCATAGAAAATGAAGAAATTGGTAAGAGAGGGGATAAAGGGAATAAAAGGTAAATGTTGGAAATCACTGTAGAGGTTTCTACACAGAGAGGTCACTTTTTCTACTTCCATTTCAGGCTCCAGAGATGAAGCTAGGGAAGATCCCCTTGCCCACTTCTATTCCTCACACAGAAATGTCCTGAAGTATTGGAAAAAGTCATTTAATTTAAACACATGTAAAGAAGAGGTCTGCAAGTGAACTTCACATAAAAACGTGAGAAAAGCTCACTGAATACCAGATTTACAGGAAATAAAAAAGATCAAAAAACATATTTCCAAAAGAAATTAAAACTTAATGTGACATTTCAAAATTGAAAGCAACTAGGGAAATGGTAGAAATTATGACAAATCAGCATCAATGAGAATGAGAAGTGCCCAGCGTCCTCCTTGTTTCCTTAAGGCTTAAGTCTAAAACCATTTGGGTTGAGCAAGATAGGTCCCCATGAAGGAGGCAAGTGGGTAGAGGCCCAGCATAGGGTATTGGTGGCCTAAGTGGGTAAGTATAGGCAGCATCCATACAAGTTGGAACAGATTGCCAGAGAATGAAGACGGCTTTATGCAGAGTGAGGTAGTGGTGGAATGCATCAACTTCAAAGGGTTGTTGGAGTCTGAGTGGATTGAGAAGGGTATCATATGGCCCAGTGTTTTTCAGACTCCAAGCAGTATGAGGAAGACCACTAATGTGGAGGACAATGGCAGCGGCTTGAAATTCAAGGGGCATGAGTGGTGACCCAGAAAAAGATGTGGAGCCTGAGTTGTGAGAAAGGTCTCTCCACAAGGGAACACTGACAGTGGCCAGAGGTAGGGTTATGGAGCCCCAAAGGGCTAGGGTGGTGGCCATGGAAATGTGGTTATATATAAAGGGGGTTGATGAAATAAGTGATGTATTGATGACCCTTGGAGCTCAGTTTCTCACTGGCATAGAAAGGATTTATAAACATGTAGAGAGGGGAAATAAAAACAGAATGAATCCTAGAGGTAATTGTGTGTTTATGTACAGATTTGTGTGTTCTCTAGGATTGACTATGGACTGACGTAGAGCAGAGACACTCTAATAACTATGAGCTTACCTGTCACTCATATTTTGCTTTCTAGATGTCCTTTCCCACTAGGTAGAAATGAAGACCCTCGGAGGGGAAGTATAAAATGAGCTTGGAATGTTTGACTGTGGAAAAATAAGAATGGATTAAAGAACACTTGAAGGACACAAAATCAAACTTGAAGTGACTGTCATATGCCAAATTTGAACATAATAGCCAGGATTAATAGTGCACTTGCTGTAATGCCAGGTACTCAAGTGGCTGAGGCAGGAAGATCACAAGTTTGAGGCCATGCTGGTCAACTTAGTGAGACCCAGACTCAAATAAAAATAAATAAATAAATAAATAAAAAGGGCTGGGGATGTAGCTCAGTGGTAGAGGACCCCTGGGTTCAAGCCCTAGTGCCACAAACAAACAAACAAACAGACAGACAAAAGTGGTAGAAAAAATATAACTCACTGAATAAAACAGTAATTATGAGTTAATATGTGTATAATCAAAATAAAAGTGAGTAGAAGAGAAGACTTTTTTTTTACAGTAGAATGCTAAATAATAAGTGCAAAAGAAATATTGGAATAAGAAAATTACCATCTGATAATGATAGTAATTATAGTAATTAATTCAGTTGAGAAACCCTAATATGTGTTAAAACTAGTTGATGGATGTGGAAAGATAAAATGAAACATTCAGGAATTACAATAGATTGTGTGTTGAATATCCCCACAAGGCCCATATGTTAAAGACTTGGTGCGAGCTTGTGTTGCTATTGGGAGGTGGTGAAAGCTTTAAGAGGGGGGCCAAGGAAGAAAGTTCAGTTACTGGGGGCACACCCTTAATGAGGATATTAGGATCTGGGCCCCTTCTCTCTTTGCTTCCTGGCCACCATGAGGTGAACAGGCCAATTATGCCATGTGTTCTTGTCATGATGTACTGTTCTGCCACACATCCAAAGCAACAGAATCAAGTCACCTTGGACTGAAACCTCTGAAACCATGAGCTGAAATAAACCTTTTCTCCTTTTAATTATTTTAGATGTTTTATCACAGCATTGGAAAATTGACTAACACACATAGTCTCAGATAACCTCCTCCTGAAACAGTTGTTAACTACAAAGGGAAAATGAGTAACTTTATAGAAGTGGAATCATTTTGTAACCAGTTAACACCACTAGTGATGAAATAAAATCATATGACCCACTGATAGGCATGTTCATTTCTATGAAATTTCTGCCAAAGATCCACAACCTTAATCAAGCAGAAATGTTGGGCCGGCCCAATTTGAGGGACATTAACAAAATACTAGCCTATAGTTGTTGAAATTATTGAGACCATTTTAAAAATTAAGAAAAGATTATGAAACTCTTCCAAGTGAGAGGGGTCTAAAAGGACATGGCAACTATCTGCAATGTTGTGATCTTGGATTGAGTTATTTTTCTATAAAAATAATATTGGGAGATTGATAAAACTTGTATGGGGTTTGTGGATTCCATTTTAGCAGCGTAACAACATTAACTTCATAATTGGGATTACTGCATTGTGGTTATTTGGGAAAATGTCCTTGATTTCAGGAAACACACTGAAGAATCCAGGGCATATGAGGCATGGTGGTATGAACTTACTCTCAAATGGTCTAGAAAAAAAATAATTTTTTTTCAGGCTGGAGTAGGGGCTTGGCAGTTACTGTGTTTGCCTGATATGAGCAAGTACACGGTTTGAACCCAGCATGCATACATAACGAAGTGTTAGAGCAACAAAAGCCACATGAAAAACTAAAGTTGATTCTCTCTCTCTCTCTCTCACTGTCCCTCTTTCTTAAAAAAAGAAAAAGAAGCAATAAGACCTCAATAAAACTAAGATCATGTTAAATTGTATGATTTAGTATGGAGTTTGGCTCCATTAAATACAATTTTGGAAAAATGAGTGTGTAGCAAAGCTCAAAATTAGCATAGCTAGAAAAAATCACAAGAGAAATGTTAAAAAAACTTGTATAAATCATTTCAGACTTGAATACTATACTTCTGGCTTCTAGTTTCAATGTGGAGGGTTGTTAGGAAAGTATGCATCCTACTACACAAACTGTAAAAATAGCTAAAATAATAAAAAGTCAGATAATTTAAAGTAACTTTGGATATTTGTAAATTCAAAGCAACAAGAAATTCAATTCCAGAAAGGCACAAGCAGTTGATAACTAATAGAACAGAGACTAACAGGAACTTTCTTTCTTGAAGACATCTGTGAAACCTTTTCACTGATGATAGAGAATCAGGCTTGCCATAGACACACTATAGGTGAATAGGAGAAAGCAGCATAGGTTTTAAACAGTCTGTTGTGATGATATGATGCTTTGGAATTTGTGAATCTCAAAATGTAGTTATAGTTCACCTGCTCTCTATGTGTCCCTTTTGAATATTCATTAAGGGCTTGGCTGCTGGCATCTTGATTGGGAAGAAATATTTATAGTTGCAAGGTTCTTTGGCTTCAAATTCCTACTAGATAATAGATGGAGGGGGTTATAACATACAGAGAATTCCAAGTGACGACGGTCACTTATGAAGAATAATAAAGATTATCACCATGCCAACCACAAGAAACAGGAGGGAGTCCATATATTTCTTCCCACTGCATCCCAGGCAACTGCTTAGATCCAGCATTGTACTGATTATGCATTTAAGTCTAATGATAACAGAACACACTCATACACAAACATGTTTTGTGAAGTGGGTATATTATTTCCAGATAGGCAATAAGGGACAGAAGTCTCAGTTCCATTTGGAAGCAAAAGCTGGGAGGCCATCCCTATGCCTTTCCTACTGCCTGGGTAGTGCCAAATTTGACCTGCCTCATAGACCTTAGATCAATCACTGTTTCTCTTTTGGTCCTTTTCTATTGCAGATAATACTACAATAGGAAACAAACTTTTCCTTCTCTGCATCATTTTTGTCAAGTCTTTGGTCACAGTAGTGAAAAAGTTAACTAAATCACATTTTTTCCCCCAGTGCTAAGGATTGAACCCAGGGCCGCATGTGTGCATAGGCAAGTGCTTTAACACTTAGCTACCTCCACAGTCCATGAACATGTATCTTGACAGGAATGCCAAGTGACTGGGTTTGAGCTAAGAAAATGCAGGGAAGTCCCTTATTTCTTGTCTCCTGCTAACATGTGTAAGAAGGTACTCTGTAAATGCCAAGAAAATCAGAATGACTGAGTCTGAAGAGGCCATTGTCCACTGGTGGAAATAACTTTGTGTCTATGGAGGAAAATCTCTGGTGTCCATAACACTCTTTGTTCCTATTTCTGCTTAATAATCGTAACGATAAATAGGATGTTTAGTTAAAGATACTTATGGATTTTTAGTTGAAGCTTTTCTAGTTCATCTTACCTAAGCTAATAAAGAGGTTCTAGAATAGTCCTGTTTTAAATCTTATTGTATAGGATAAACTTCTTGAAGGATGGAAATGCCAGTCCCTGTGATGTGAGAAATCCATTGCTCACAACAATTATCCCCTGACCACAGGAGCCAAGCTAAAGGCACCAAGAAGGATGACATGTGGTTGAGGAGAGAGCAGGGGTATTGTCAGGACAGACAGGCCAGGAAAGCCGGGGCAGACAGAGTGTGAAGGATGGGAAACATTTGTGACATTCTCCAGTGAGATCTTGGGGGAGGGGGCAAATATCTTAGAGTTTATAGTTACAATAATTGTAGTAGCAGCAGCTGTGAACATAAGTCCGATTGTTGAAGTCATATGTCAAGTATCTGCAGAACTTCTGACATACCATATATGATACCTGGAGCATATTATCTGCAATAGGAAAAAGCCATAGGAAAAAAGTCAATGATCTAAGTTCTAAAAGGCAGGTCAAACTTGGCGCAATACTCAGGCAGCAGGTGAGATATAAGGATGGTCTTCCAGCTTATACTTTTGAAAAGCACCATGTAGAAATCTCTGGCCAGCAGGGGCTGGGTGGTTGTTTGCCAAAGTACCTGGCAGCTCTTTGCATACCAGCTTTATTCCTTTTCTTGTTTTGCAAATGGTACTCTGGTGTCTTCAGAGTAAAAATCTGGTGGCCCATTTTTATTGGGAATATACAGAATCCCCCACCTCTTACTCCTGTCCCATTTCTCCAAGTCCTCTTTTGTCTGCATGCACAGGGACATGTGCTCCCCATGCTCAGGGACATGTGCTCCCCATGCTCAGGGGTATTGGTTTTATTTATTTATTTATTTTTGTTGTTGTTCTTCCCCTGGATTCGCCAAAGTCTGAGATGTGAAATTGCTGAAATATTCTCCTAAGCCTTCTAAGGTTCTCAGCACCTCCCTGATCCTCTGACTTACTCTGGAGGATCTTTAGGCTCATGCATGCCTCATTTTTCCGAGTATTACAAATACCAAAACCTCTTCGACAGTGGTCTGTCTGCGTGCGAAGGTGGCAGATTACGCACTTGGTAGATGTTGCTTCTAGAGAGAGCACAGAGTTTGGTGTGAGTTCAGACAGAGGCAGAGATCTTCCATGGACCTGTAAATATCAGACCTGGGGGGAGTGGGGCAGTTGGAATGGGTGGATAGATGAGGAGCTGCTGATGGAGTATTTAGGCAGTATGAAGTTGGACCTCTCACCAACTCCTCATCCCATAGAGATGAAAAGAAAGTGCCATTGTGCAAATAAAGGACTCAGCCCTTTTAATCTGGGTGACTTTAAGCAAAAATTTAGCCTCCATGTGGTTGATTTCTCTAGCTTAATTTGACAAAATTATGCTATGTACATGTATAAATATACCATAGTGAATTCTACCTTTATTTATACCTATAATGCACCAATTTAAAAAAATAAAGCCCAGTGGAGTACATAAAGAGGGATGGGGGAGGAAGAAAGAGGCAAAGCAGAAGCACTGGGAACTGAATTATTTCGTGCATGTATGATTGTCAAAATAAACTCACTATTATATATAACTATATTGTACTAATAAAAGCGTTAAAAACCTGGCGCTACTAATGCTGGCCTGGCCTATTTGACAGGACTGCAGAGAGGCATGAATATGAAAATGAAATGCGTGTTTTAAAACATTTTACCCAAGCTCCTGTTACCGTGATGAGGTTTCTGATGTTTGAAATTGTTTTGTGTTGCATATTGCTGCTTCAATATTATTTGGTGATCTATCATCTTATTTTGAGCTTCAAATGGAATCTAAAGGCCTCATGAATTATAGCACAGCCAGTAATATCTTATGAGGTCCTGTTGATTGAATTATTAAAATACAGGTTCCATTTTTTAAAAAAGAATCTCTTCCTGATGTACCGAAGTAAGAAAGGAAAATAGCATTTATTGAACACCTTATCCAGGCCATGCTCTCTCAAACTATATCTGACTTACTCTTCACAAAAGCCATGCAAACCAGCATCATCTCTATTTGTCAAATGAGCAAATAAAGGTATAGAGAATTTATGATAGTGACTGAATCATTTTTAGAAAACCTATCTGCTTTCAGGGCATCCATAATTTCCTCTCCTAAATATACTTGTTGTGACATGCAGTCCCTGAGAAGGTTATCAAAAACCCTTGTCCAGGACTAAAACAATCTACATTATAGACTGCCCAGCTCCCTCAGTAAATGGGCATAAATTTATGAATGGAAAGGATGTCCTAAAGGAAATCATTCTAGGGCTTTGGATCATGGGGACTGATAGGGACAGAGGAGATAGGATGAACGCACAGTGATGTAGAGGCTTACAAACCTGGAGAGTGGTAGAGCTTTAAGGACAGAAAGCTGGTGAGGAAGCCAGAGGGAGCATTCTGAAGGCTGGTTGCTTCCTCACAAATGTGGTCAAGGAGCTGGTGTGGTGGCTCAGCAGTTATAGTGCTTGTCTGGCTTGTGTGAGGATGTGGGTTCGAACCCCAGTACCACGTACGTAATGAAGTGTTGGAGCAACAAAGGCCACATGAAAAACTAAATAATACCGATTCTCTCTCTCTCTCTCTCTCTCTCACTGTCCCTCTCTCTTTTTAAAGCAAACAAACAAACCAAAAACCAAAAACCAAAAAAATACAAATGTGGTCAAAGCTCAGCTCCGCATGGACAGTTACTCGTGTGGAATTTCCCCTGGGGCTCCCTAGCTCCTATGGATGGAGCCCACTTCTCAGGTCTGGGACTCACCCACGATGAGGCAGGAGAGGAAGAAGAGCAACAAGAAGTGTTTGTTCATTCTGATCGAGAAGTTTCTTGTGCAGGAGAAAAGAAACTAGGGACTGCAATCACAGGCTCCAGGGAAGAGACTTTCTCCTTTTTCATAAGTTTATGATTATTCATGCCTAAGGGGAACCAGTCACAAAAGGTTTCTTCTTGGAGCTTAAATTCATTGGCTATCCTCTGCAGAGCAGAAAATAATAATAATAAAAGTTGGGGTTTGTTGTAGTAATTACAGTTATAGATTAGTACCCATAGCCAATCCTCTCTAGGAGCTTCTGCAGATACCAAAATCCATGGATGCTCAATATATAAAACGGTGTAGTATTCATATATGAGTTATACATATCCTCTGTTAAACTTTAAATCATCTCTAGATTATTTATAATTCCTCATATTACCATAAATGCTATCTAGTTAGTATGCTGTATTGGTGAGGGAATAATAACAAGGAAAATGTCTGTATATGTTCAGGACAGATGCAACTAAATTTTTTTGAAATGTTTTTGATCTGTGATTGGTTGATGGTGGGTGCAGAACCTGTGGCTCTGGAGGGCTGGCTCTATTATTCTTTATTTCACAGAGGAGGAAACTGAAACTTTGGTGAGTCTTGGTGAGGTTCAGGGTCTTACCCATGGCCACATATCTAGTGACAGCACTAGAACTCATAGTAAGATTTTCTAATTCTGAAGTACATACTTTTTGTCACTATGATTCAAGGCCTCTTTGAGATTTATATTCAACAAATAGTTTTGGAGAGATTTTAGATGCCAGACACAGTTCTATGTGTTGAGAGCAAAGCAATAAATAAGGCAGACAACCTCATTTAGCCTCTCACTTTACAGGGGAGAACACAGGAGTGAGAAAGAGATGAAAAGGCATAGAGCCTGCCATCAAGCCAAGCTTCCCACCTAGAATTTCTGACTCTCAATCCAGAATCTTACCAGAAATCTGTCCTCCATAGCCAGAGATTGTTTATTTTGTGGGGCTGTGAAATCTTCCCTAGAATCACCCCACAACTTGATCTCCAGTACATTTATGTTTTGTGTCTGGCTAATTGTGTTCATGATGCTGGTGTTTATCTTTATGACTGCTAACTCAGTTAACGTTCATCCTGGGTAAAGCAGTGGTCATTGAAAAATACTCTTATTCTAAGACTCCTAAAAATATTTCTTAACTGATGGGAACTTGGCTGGAAATACTAGAAATACTAGAAACATTTTTTTTTTTAAAGAGAGAATCAATTTTTATTTTACTTTTTCATGTGGTCTTCATTGCTCTGACACTTTGTTGTGTATGTGGTCATGGGATTTAAACTTGCATCCTTGTGCATTGCCAGGCATGTGCTGTAACTGCTGAACAACCACTCCAGTCCTTTACTAGAAACATTCTTGACTGAACTGATTTAATGACATATTCTTTAGTTGTAAGAGAAATGCATTCATTAAAAGATAATTAGTCTGATGTTTTTACACATCAAATGAAGATGGGGTGGATAAGTTCTTTAGTGGAACACCATAAATTTGCAAGGTGTCTTTTCTGTGACTCCTCAGAGTGTGAAGCTCATCTTTGTGTAAGAAGAGAGCCAGAGCCTTACAGACCTATTAGATGTGAGGGAATTAATTCTAATTGATTCTGTATGGAGAGTAAGGTTGTAAAGTCTTTGAATATAACTTTATATTTTGCCAGATTCCAGGAGAGGATGTTAGAAACTATATGGCATTTTTCAGAACATTCCTGGGTTTATCAAGAAGTCAAATTCCTGAGCCTTTGGAGCTTAAGTTCCCTGGGGCAATTTTTTTTAGTTCCTTATTTTCTCCTCTATTTGAAGATATAGGCACTAGAATCAAAGCAAGGAAAGCAGATGTTGTAATTAAAACGCAGTGGGTTTACACAGTGTTTATTCTTCTTCCTTCCTGGTTCTCCTTGGTAGATGCTTTCTGAAAGGCCCATTGGATTTTGAATCTCCAGTCTTTCAGACTATTTCAGACTAATAAATATTGGGTATTCTACCCAAATATTGGGATCTCTGAGCAACACTCCATCTTCCCACAGTACCTGACAAGTAAATGGCAAGACTTTTCTCTGTGATATTAGATTTTGACCATTTTTATAACACTTTACCACTTTATCATCCCATGGTTTTTGACATCAATTGTGAGAATGAATACCAAGCTTTGTTATTTTGGAGTGCCTTGTACTCCATTTGATACACGATGCCATTGAGTCATGGAGCCCAGCACCCAAATTAATGTACACTTATGCCACAAGGGCTCTCCTTTCAACATAGAAGCTATTCGGTATTCTCTGAGGAGGAGAAAACGGAACACTGTGTCCTGTCCTCAAGGTCTCTCTTGGCTCTGGGGTGGGTGATTGAGATCCTGATACCATGGATGAGCAGTCTTTGTAATTTGCTGTTCTAAATACTGTCCTTTGTTTTGGAAGAATGGACTTTGGCACAAAGTCAGGGATTGGGCTATTTTCCTCCTGGGTTTCCAGGGGGCAGCATTGGATTTACAAAGTGTAAATGGAGACTGCAGTGAGAGATAATGACCCTTTAAAAAACTCTGCATGTACAGTAGAGCTGGCCAGGACCTTTAAAAGGTGGAATTTAGTGGGAGATCACTAAGTCATCGAGGATATGTCCTCAGAAAAATTAAGGCAGCTCTTATGAGACCCTAATTAGTTCTTGAGAAAAACAGTTTTTATAAAATAGCTTCTCCCTGTTGTGGCTTCCTGTCTTGCCCTGTAGTCTTTCTTGCAGGGCTCCTGCCATTTGCCGTGATGTAATGTAGACAAAGGTGTTCTCACCAGAGCCAGGGCCATACTGTTTGGTCTCTGAACCTTTGAGCTAAAGAAACCTCTTCTCTTTTGAAGTGTTCAGCCTCAAGATTTCATTATAATAACTGAAATAATACACAGGGTTCATGAACTTTGATAGAAACCTTTCTATTTCTATTTTATTAATTTCTAACTGATAAAATAATTACTTTCCATATCAAATGTTGGTAAAAAACCCACAAGAATATTAGCAGCCCCTAAGACTTTGTTACCAATGAAAATGAATGAAAAATCAGGAATTAAAAAATTTTATTTTTATTTATAAACTTGCTAGGACACAAAGGTCACACCAGTTTTATTTGTGTGGAAACTGTCTTGTGAATGGAAGCGTAAAGACAGACAAAATTAAACAGCATTGCACTTGTGTCTGCATCTCAGGATGTGGATTATTTCCTGACAAGCAAGCTCATTTGAGGAAGTTGGTACCTTCTTAAATCAGCCATTTTTATAAAATCTCTTGCCAGCTGGCTAAATGAAAGAAGCTCCATGTTATTGGGTAAACTTTAGCAAACCATGTTAGAACTGGTTTGGGATGCCAACAGATGAAATCTATCATGCATTTCCTTGTCCCTATAGTACAGTTCACACAGTTCATATATATTTTTTTAATTTGAAGCAATCATGCCATTCTCCATTTTTACAATTAGCTAAAACTAAAGGCATTTTAAGATAAATCCAGTGCTTTTGAGTTTTCTTGCTCTAAGTATGCTGAAAACATCAAAGAATTCTTGAATTAAATACCTTTAAGAAAACTACAAAAGCCAATAACTTTTTGGCAATGGTAACAAAGGGGTAAAAATGGTGATTTTTATCAATATAAAATGTTGGCTGGGAACAAAGCTTCTTTGCTCTCTTCACAGCCAGAGTGCTTACAATGCTGGGTAGCCAGCTGGTTTTACTATTTTGGTGATAAAAAGAAATCCCAAGCTTTGACCATTAGTTTCTTTTATGACAGGCACACATTGACTTTTCTAAAATAAATTCTGATATTAGGTCAAAAACAAACAAACAAACCTCTCCATTCTAAAAAGAGTAGGCTTCTAAATCATCACACTTAAAAATTTTCATGGAGAATGAAAAGTCTTTTCTGTCACATAGAAAATTCCCTGGCTTTTATGAGGATAAACCTTAAAGAACCTATTTTAATAAGAGAATCCTCCCCAGCCTTTTTGTTTTCACTTTTGTTCGAAAGAGTCTACTCTTGAAACAGTTTGAGAAAGGGAACTTTATTGATGGCAGGGCTTACCTGAAAGACACTTTTAATAATCTGGTTAAAATAATGAACAATGGCTAATGGATAAAGTCTTCAGGATTTTAAATTAAGTACTGCTGAAACAAAATAACTCTAATGCCTTGGAATATACTTCATCTGAATGGGATTCATTTTATTTGCTAGGAGAAATCTGGAATCACTGGAAATACTCCAGATATCTTTTGAAAGTCAGTTCCTTCCTGATAACATTAAAGTTGAATTAACAATATACTGGCATTTTATTTTTTTAAAAGTAAGAGAGACAGAGAGAGAGAGAGAGAAAGAGAGAATTAACCTCACTCAGTTCTTCATGTGGTCTTCACCTCTCCAACACCCCGATGTGTACATAATTCTGGGGTTTGAACTTGGGTCCCTTCACACTGGGATTTTATTTTAATGTTTTATGTTCTGATATAAATCATATCTAAAATGTTGTAGGCAGTCAGAGATAAATTAATTTATCTTAAGACAACCCTTGATGCTATTGAAGTGCTTTTAAATTTACTTTTTATTTGGGATTTATTTCATGCCTACAGAAAAATTGCAAAAATAAAAGTAATCTGCTGAGATTCATATATTGTCAGCATTTGACACAATTTGCTTTTTCATCTATTTGCCTTTTCTCTCTCTCTCTATCCCTTTCTCTATTCTTCTCTCTCTGTCATCTCTCCTTACACTTTCTCAACCATTAAGGCTTAATTATATCATGATGCTAGATCTCTCAATAATGCTTTCATATTTGTTTTATACAAATAGAAATTCTCTCACATAATCATAGTGCAGTTATAAACATCAGTAAATTTAACATTAATATAATATTTTAAATCAAAGCTGTTATTTATATTCTAATCTGTTGCTTTTTTAAAAATTTTTTTATTTTTGAGCAACCTTACAAGATTTTAACAAAACAATATAAAATGCGTATAAGATGTGTATATATTCTGGACATTGCAACTGTCCCCTGGAGTGCCCCCCCCAATTATCCTCCCTTATCCCTCCCTTCCCCTTCCCATTATAACTAAAAATAGTATTAAATTGTAAAGCATTACATCTTATCTGAATTTAATTCATGTTTCTAGACCAACTTTCTCATTGTCCAGGGTCTAGTCCCCACCTCCATAGATGAGTGGAGACAATTGACCCTTAGATCTCTGGGTTAAGCTGATTTTACTCATCATGATCTCTTCCATAACCATCCATTT
>PVKS010045499.1:0-13765 GCA_004027875.1 Aplodontia rufa
TCTGTTTGTGGATTATGGGTATCATGTACTTGTTCTTCTGTCTGGAGTATTTCCTTGAGAATTCTTTGTAGGGCAGGTTTTCTGTTGACAAATTCTGCCAGTTTTGTTTTGTCATGGAAAGTTTTTATTTCTCCATCAAATTTGAAGCTGAGCTTTTCTGGGTATAGAATTCTAGGCTGCATGTTGTGGTCATTTAGACATTGAAAGATATTATTCCAAGACCTTCTTGCTTCCAGTGTCTGGGTTGAGAAGTCACATACAATTCTTATTGGCTTGCCTCTGAATGTGATTTGGCGTTTCTCCCTTGCTGCTTTTAATATAGTTTCTTTGGTATCTCTGTTGTACATTTTGAAAATGATGTGTCTAGGTGAGTTTCTCTTCTGATTAGGCCTATTGGGTGTCCTGTAAGCTTCCTGGATGAGCATGTCAGATTCTACTTTTATGTGAGAGAAATTTTCTCTCATGATCTCTTTAAGATTATTTCTCATACCGTTGGTGTGTGTCTCAATTTCTTCCTGTATTCCAATTATTCTCAGATTGTTTCTCTTCATTTCATCCCAGACATTCTGGAAATACAGGTCAAGGTCATTCAGTTGTTTTTCCTTTTTGATGTCTGTGAGCTCTAGCTTGGTCAACCTGTCTTCATTTTCGGAGGTTCCTTCTTAATTGACGGAGGTTCTATTTTCTACTGAAGTTAATCTATTATTAAATTCTTGCATGGTCCCTTTCATGTCATTGACTACAGATTTGAGGTCTGTAACTTCCTTTTTGAGAGAATCTATCACTGTAATAATCAACTCTTTCAAATCTTGGATTTTCTCCATTATTCCCTTCATTATCTCTTCTTTTAAGTCAATCCTTTTTGTTGTCAGCTCATTGATATATTTTTCTAGATTTTCATCCCAGTTCCTGGCCATAGCCCCCATATCAGGGGAGTTTTGGGATTGTTGTGAACCTCTTTGAGTTTTATTTCTCATGCTTGAAGAGATTCTTCTCTCTTATTTACCAGGTGAAACTTTTGTGGGAGCACTACAGGTTCTGTGGTTCTTTATCCTGTCTTCTGCCTTACAGACTAAGCTGTTGGGTTGGGAGATCTGTCCCAACCCTTATTTTAGATGGGGTTTTGTCAGGAGAGTTGATTTCAAAAGACACCCCTTTTATTATAAACTGTTTGTTACCCTTGCAGAATTTCAACACCTCATGTGCTAGAAGTAAATTAGCAATATGTACAATTAAAGCTTACAATAAACAGTAGTAAATTAGTTATTTAGCATCCACTATAATGGACTATCAATTTCAGCATATGCAACTAATGTAAGTAATAATCAATACTTTTGGTGATACTAGAAAATTACTATTACCTATGACAGAATTCAGGAACAAATACGCGTTACTCAGATTAACAATTACCACAGTGATATTTACACAGTCTTAATAATGGGGGGTGAAATTGAGTTAACTAATTTTGAGTCAGAAGGGGGGTAATGCTGGTAACAATTAAGAGAGAGGTTTATGTATACCAATTATGTACAGTGAGAAAGTGGAGGAGTTAAAGAATTTGCTGTAGAAAGAATAAAACAATGCTAAGGGGAAAACATTTGAAGAGAAAAGGAAATTGAACAGAAAAGCAGGAATAAAATAAAGCAGGAAATAAAGAAATATAAAAGAAGATACAGATCTGAGGGGAAGCTAGGATAGCTTTGGCCTAATATAGAATGGGTAAAAGGGTTATTGGCAAGAATTGGGTTATTGCTAAAATTTAAGGGAAGAAGTGTTCCCTGAGAATTATGCTTTTCAGGCATAAAATATTTCAGTTACTTTATGTACTGACCAGAGTCCTCCTTCTCAAGAATGAGAACAAGGCTAGGACGGATGGGTAAGAGTGAGTCAGAGATATGCTAAATAAGAAAAAAAGGAAAAGAGAAAGAAACTTTAAAAACAGGCTACCAAACTAAGAAGAACTACTATTGTCAATTATCCCTCTAAGAGGAGAGAGAAAGAAACAAAAGAAAAGGGAGAGAAAAAGAAAAAAAAATGGAGGGGTAGGGGTTAACTGCTCTTCGACGTTAGCATAACAGAAAAGTAAAAACCGCTACAGTTTTTATATATTGGAGAACCAGTAAACTCCACCAGTTATCGCCTTGGTACACACCTAGAAAATGAAGTTGAAATAAAAAAAAAAGAAAGAAAAGAAAAGGGAGGGGGAGGAAAATAATACTTAATAGGAAAACCCTGGAAGTATCGATATTATGATTGTCTCTGGTCCTTTCAGGGAATAGATCTTCTATTTCTGGCTGGATATGACCAGTTTTAACTTTTTTTGAAGGTGGATTCAGGGATCTGAAAGTCAGAAGATATGTTATCAGAGCTCCATCTGCTAGTAGTTGTCGAACATGACTTCTGTGATCCCAGAGGTGGGGGTCAGATTTTCTGCCCTGTGAAAGACCTTCTGTCTATAGTTTAGGATAGAGCCTTGAACACCATTACTCCTCAGTCCCAGATCCTTTATGAGAGGAGGATTCAGTCCTTGGACCCCACCTTCTGCTGAGTCTGCCTGTGTTCAGCTGGTGGATCCAGGCACAGTTTTATGAGCCTGTTTTGCAAACCCGGGGGAGTCAGGTCCAGGACAGGGAGTGTGGTTTTAAAAATGGATGCTCCTCTTCCCTCGCTGCTCCCACAACTTCTTTAGGGCTTCAGCCAAGCCTTCTGCTCCCGTTTCCACCTTTGATCTCCGTTGCTTCCTGATGGAGTATTTAGAGCTTGCTTTGCAGTCCCAAAGAGGTCTTGCCTGATCAGGCGGGCTGGGAGTGTGGTAATTAGAGGATAAAATAAGGACACTTGCTTGGCTTCCTCGCCCTTTGCCGATCCCGCCCCACCTCTTCCAAGCAAACCCTGCTCTGTGCTTGTTTGAACGCTATTTCCAGTCACTGATCCTGCCGCCAGGCAGAACGCTGACTTTAAAGCTGCGCGGGTTTTTCTTTGCAGCTGTGACTCGGGCGGGCGGGAGTGTAGGCGAGAGAGTGCAAATGTCGGCTGGTGGGGCGGCTGCTGCCGCCACCTCAGCCGCGACAGCCGAGACAGATCAGAACAAAGCCCCTGGTTGCTCCTAAGTCTCTATTCCTCAAATCTACTGCTAAGATTAGGACTGGTGATTCACAGTGCTACTCCCCCCAAACGCAGCTCAAAATACTGGTGAGAAGCTGGAGATATCCTGAACAGTCGCGGAGGTGCCTTTTGTCTTCAGAATGCCATCTTGCTTCCCCCTGTTTGCATATTTCTGTTTCATTTCTAGGATATATTGTTTTATTAATATAATCTGTATTTTCAGATTTCACAATTATGCATTGTTTGCATAAAAACTAAAATAGAATTTTTCTCATATTGATCTTCAGGTTCTATGACCTTTCTCAGCTTACTCATTCTAGGAGATTTTTTACTGGATTATGTAGGATTTTCAGATTAAGTAAAAATACAAATTGTTAATAAAAATGCTTATTTCTTCCTTTAAATTTTTCTTTCTTTTTCCTGCCTTTCTGAAATGGTTTTGTTTTAAGTAAAATGATAAAGAAAATTGAGTTAGAGGAAAATTTCTTTGTCTTTTTCCTACTAATTTCAGGTGGGGAAATGCTATCATTTACCATTCAGCATAGTAAGTGTATGTACAGAAGGAACTGGAAAATAATTCTGCTTTAATTTTCTAAAGATTCCTGGAGGTTATTTTATTTCCTGAGTGTTTAAAATAAGTTAGTGAAGCATTCTGATTCATTTGATAGTCCAGTTGTGAAGGTTTTTATTTTCTTTGTAGTGATGTGTTAATTACACATTTAATTCATTCAGTCTATAGGGTGGTCTCTCTCTTGGGTTATCCTTTGTAGTTTCTTCTTGTTTCAAAGAATTTGTACTTTTCAACTAAACTTCCTTTTGATTTGTTCAGAGGGGAATAAAGTTACATTATTTTATTTTTAGTGTGTGAAAGGTCTGTACTCCTATCTTTCTTCCCCCTAACATTGGTAAATTATTTTTCACTTCCTGATAAATCTGCCTAAAAATTTCTCAATGCAAATTGTCAACTTTTATAATAATTTACCTCTCTCTCTCTTTCTTTCTTCAATGTTATTTTATTTTACTTTTTATTTTTTGTTGTTCTTTGATTCTCTGACATTTAGTTGTATGTGGTGCTGGGGTTTGAACCTGAGTCCTCACACATGACATGCAAGTGCTCACACATGCCATGCAAGGGCTCAACAGTAACTTTGCAATGAATAAAGCATAACAATTTGGAAATATAATTTATTAACAAATGTTTCACATAACCCTCTCCCAAGGTCTTTGCTAATATCATTTTCCCTACCTCAAAATATCCATATATCTATACTTCCTTAGTTCTTACCCAGTTCTCCAGCTCCTATGAAGTACTTTATCCTTCTGATCTTTTTGAAGAACTTAGGCATTACTGTCTTTAAAAATCCTTCAGCACACTGATTTTGTTGTTTGTTTGTTTCTGTGTTTCGTCTCTTGAAGTAGATTTCGAGACCATATATTGGCATGTATATAAGTTACATTTTTTAAAAAAATTCTCAGGATCGTCTATCAACAGTATATTGATACTAATCATAATAACTAGTTTTATTAAACAGCTACTATATTACAGGAAACTGAAAAATCTAGTTGATAATTCTAAATGAATAATGTAAAAGAGTACTCACTTTTTATAGTGGACAATGAAAGTTTAACATTTGGATCACTCCTGGAGTTGCTATGTAGATTTAATTGAAAACATTATTCTCACTCTTATGCTGTTATTCTGAGTGAGTTTGTGGACTTGCATAGTCAGCAAAATCTGTATATTCATATTTATGAGCTGTCATCCACCCAGGCTTGGATCCAAATATTTAAACCCATACATCACAGAAAATGTATGATGTAATTAAAATGGGCTTGTTCCTTGGTTTGAGTGTCCACATGGCCTTTTGTGTTTCATACTCTAGATCTTCATTTTGTGCTACTGATTGAGGAAGTTCTTCCATCTTCTGGCACAGACATGTCAACACCTTTCACTAGTAAGAATCTATACAACTCTTTTGACAACTCTGTGTCTTCATATTTGCTAACTTTTTCAAGGAATTAGCTTTTTGTTCCTGACAGCCATTTTCACCAAACCTGCCTACAGACTACAGGAAGGTTAATGAGAGGCTCCACCTAGATTAACATTCTTTCAGGCCTGAGGTCAAGCCCTCTAGGTCCCATGGCACAATGGATTAGGAGTAATTGTAAATGAGTATGTAGAAGTTGTGTAACTCTTGGTGAGTCTGTTTCACTGAAGTCATTTAGATGAGCAGACTCAACAGAACTTTTTATCCATTTATCAATCTAACCTGTGTCTTCCTGTTCACAAATAGTTCAATTGCCTCATAAGTGTTGTTGTATTCTCAATATGGGGAGCAAAGTTACTTTTCCCATACTGAAGTAATGTTGAAATCCAATATACTCATTCAGAAAATATTGGACATGTGGTATTTTTTTCTGGACTATTCCCATGTGCTCAGACCAGTTCCAGAAACATGTTGTCAAAAACAAGGACGAGCACTGAAAACATTCTATAGGAAGCATCATTACTATTTGTTTTGGTATCTTAATGAAACTCAGTTTATTTTGTGATAATATTTCTGAATATAATTATATTCCATTAATTTGCATTGACTTATAGATGCAATGGATCATATTTATGGGGTTATATTACAGATAAGGTATAATTTGAGACAAACCATTTTATATCAAACATATCTATTATTACTAGAGATAAAATAAATAAAATATAATCCATATGTTGAAAAAATATACAGTGTACTGAAAGAAATAAATATGTAAGCTGTCAGTGAGACATACTTCTCATTGATTGTACTGAATGAAAATACATATGATATTAAAATATTCAGTTGAATATTGTTAGCTTTTTGACTGTGACCAAAATGCCTGACAAGAACAACTTAAAGAGGAAAAGTTTATTTTGGGCTCATAGATTCAAAGGTCTCCTTTCACATTTGGCTGACTACATTGCTCTGGGTCTGAGGTCTGATAGAGGATCATGAAAAATTGTAGAAAGAACAAATCTGCTCACCACACCACAGGTGAGAAACAGAGAGAGAAAGAAGGTAGTCAAGGACAGATTAGTCCAGGCCACACACCCAGTAACCTCCTGCCTCCTGCCAGGGTCCATCTGCCTCAGTTACCATCCAGCAATCCAATGAAATTACTAATTAATCAAGTGAATTAATCCACTAACAAGGTTATAGCTTTCATAATCTAACATTTCATCTTTGAACATTTCTGCATTGCCTAACGCATGACCTTTTCAGGGGACATTAAGGTTTAAACTGCAGCAAATATCACCTGTGAAATAATTCATATTTATGTTTACATCATTTTCATGTGTTATAATTTAAAAGTAACATGACAGATATTACATTTTGTCTTAAATATTCATAGAAGGAAATGCTTATGTTTACATTTTTCTGTTAGAAGTTCAGTCTCCAACTGTTTGTAATATTGTGATACCAAATGCAATTATGAGAAAAATTTTAGACTGATTTTAACAATTTAGATACTTATAATGATGTTGGAGCTAGTAATATTTTTCATTAGAAAACTATTTACTAAGCCCTTTTAATGAAATTCATAAACTTTAATAGATGCAGCAGATAAAAAGAGTACATATTTCACAATACTGTCAGATACTAATGCATGCTATTGAGTTATAACCATTAATAGTTCAACTATTCAAAAATGCATAATAAAAAATTGTTCAATAATGCATTTCCATTTTTTAACTGAGAACACTGGAAAAGTATAGTATTAAATAATGGGGTACCATCCCATAATACTTTAGAAATAATATTATGAATAAAATATCACCATGGCAGCTTTGATAATTAAAGCATACTACCCAATTCTACAGCTCAGTTTTCAGCTTTTTAAAAATTTTCAAATGCCTAATATTCTCACAATTAGAGCCATTTTTGTAATGTTTTATATATGCATCCTCACTTGCCTATTCTGAAAGACAAAACACATCAGTATATATTTGCTTTCATTGTACTGAATTTATCAAGTGATTATTATGATCACTAAATACAATTTTCACCTAAGTTATATCAAACTGTATAGAAGTAATATGTTCCAGACTTTCCCTTCTAGGTGAGGGCAAATTAGGGAAAGCTGTATAATCACAAACACCAACAGTCTATGTCCCTGTCTCCTAAAGTATTAATCTTTTTAAGGATTTTATTCCTTCCTGCAGAACTCTTACATTCCGTTAGGTAGGAGTTATTGCCTGCTCCTATTGTAAATCCGGTATTAAAAGACAAGGATACCATGTTTTTCCCTTTTCTCACTCTCTGCCCACAGCAGGGATACTTAGCTACTTGAATAATTAATAAAAAGATACTTTAATAAATCTAATAAATTATTTTCAATTAATAAGACACGTTCACAATCTCTATTTGTATTAATTGAAGTTCATCAGTGCAAGTTCTTGTTTACTATCATAGGTTAGTTTTAAACATCTTGGTCTCAATACATGTGAGTTTGGACAAATATTTATTTTTTCAGTTCCTTAATTCCTCCTTTGAGAAGCTTGGGCTAATGGATGAACTACTGTACTGAGTTTTCGTAAGGATAAAGTTAATAAATAAAAATTTTGTAAAATCATGCCCAGTACATAGAATTGCTATACGCATTTATTAGTTGTACTATTATGTACCAAGTAAGTATATACACATATATACATATATGTATTACGTGCATTAATTGTTATTATCTCCATATACCTAAGAGTATTTATATGACTATGAGAATGTGTAGCAGTTATCTACAGGACAAATTAAAATTATCCTTTGTTTGTCAATACCTAACAGTTCTTTTGGCCTACCTTTGGCCTGTGTGCTTTTTTTCTGTAAGAAAATCTGCTCTACGTTTTTCATTTGTAACTTATGGTTTTAATGTGTTGCAATGCTATTGCTTCTAATGATAAATCCAGAGATTTGATGATGAAGAGGCAAAGATGAGAGCACATAGTGTGTCCTGAGAGTCTGCTGGAACATTGTTATTATTGAAATTCCTGCATTTACTCCAGGTCTGGATATACCCCCTCTGGTTTCAACAGGAAATAACCAATTTTGGCAAGATCAGAGAAAATATGTTCTTTCTACTTTGAGATAAATTCAGTGACAGAATTTTGACCTGAAATTGTTTCTTATATTCTATTTTTCACTTTATGTTACAGTCACAGTCAAAGAGTGACTCTGGCAAAAAATGTATGAGATCATACTGATATTTATGGGCTTGCATCCTTTAATTTTCCTCAAAAATGTTCAGAATTTGATGCTAAATTCAACATACTGATCCACATGTCACAGATTCTCTGGTGGAAGATTTCATGCTCAGAGTTTTGAAATTCCTTCCTCTACAGAGTATCATATATAGGTTTGTATTCTTGAAAAATCAATAGCAATCCCTGACCAGTCTTTTAATTATTGGGTGTGAATTATTTACCAATTCCATATTTTGATACTAACAATAGTAGAATGTACACTATCATTTTACTTGCTCCATTTGAGACATTTGAAGTTACTTCATATGTAAGCTTTATTGATCTTGAATCCTGACAAACAAACAAATAAGTGATTTAAAATTCAACAATAGGAATGAGTAGAAAAATCTTCAGGTGTTCAGAATGTGTAAAATTGTGATGTCATAAAAATAATGTAGATGATCTGTAATAGCAGAGGCTCGGGAGGAAAAGGCAGGAGGATCCCATGTCCAAAGGCAGCCTCAGCAACTTAGCAAGATGCTAAACAACTTACTGAGACCTTGTCTCAGCATTTATAAATTGAATAAAACAGAATGGGACTGTGGCTCAGTGGTTAAAGGTCCCTGGGTTCAATCCCTGGTATACAAATAATGATGATGATGATGATTATGATGTAGCAAATTTGCATTAGTTATTGTGAAGGTGCATCCAAAATAGTAGAGCACTAAATGTAGATGAATAAAATTCCATTTATTATCACTTAATATATAAATAAGAGCAAAGGATCTACTAAAGAACAATAATAAACCATCCATGTGTCAGACTCTTGAAGTATTTTGCATTGTTTTAGTATTTTGGTCCTAAAACTATAAATTAATATATGGGGAAATCACAATGAGTAATCGCAAAATCTAAATAACAAACACATAGACACCGAGATATTAATTAGGTAGGACTAGACTCTGAGGGGACAGTCAGGCACCAGGGTGCATACTTTTATGCTAAAGTGTGGAAAAAATACCCAGAAGTCATCACTGAAGTTTTCTATGAATTTACTTTTATTATTTGATTTAAATACTTTTCCTATTTATTTCCATGACATGTGTCATAAGATGACTAGCTTTCTGCATTAACCTCTTCATCCTGAGTCATTTTTGAAAATTTTGCACAATCATCCAAATATGCTCATTCTAGAGCCATAGACACGATCATGAGGAAATGTATCAAACTACAATTTTATAATACCTTGTTTCACTCCTTGTACTAACAGAAAAGTATGTGTCTATTCACACATAAATTCCTACATTCTCTCATCAAGAAAGCATTTATTGTGTACCCACTGATGTCCTGTTATACTGTAAGCAATGGAGCTGAAATGCTTGACAATTTGGATAGGATCTTGTTCGGTAAACCATATATTCCAGTAGAAGAAAAGAGTAAGCAATTTACACAAATTACACACTCACATACAAATATAGAAAGGTAAAGTCAGGCAAATGGTAGATCTCTCTCTCACACTGTATTAAGGAAAATAAAGCAGAAAGCTGTGATGGAGATTGACAAAGTATGTAGATTGAGTATTTGAGTAAATCATCATTTTACTTTTTGCAGTTGGTACATCAATACATAAAAGTTTTCAGTAATGTAAGATACCTTGTGATATTTCAGTGTATGTATACATTGTGTAATAGTTAAATAACATTAAATATATGTTTGCTCAAACCACTACCATTTATTCATGGTGATAACATTCAATATTCTTTCTTCTACATTGTTTAGACATACAGTAAGTTTTCAAAAAATTTAAAAAAACAAACTCATATTGTGTTTTCGTTTATGAGAATGGCACAAAACTGGAAACAGAAAACCTCAAAAAAACTGGAAAAACTGTGTCAACCTGATGGAGTCTTAACAATGTGCTACTGAATGAATAATGAATGGGTCATTCCAGAAATTGAAAGGGAAATTAAAAACTGTTTTTGAACAATGAAAATGAAAACACATCATACCCAACTTATGGGATACAGCAAAAGCAGGACTAAGGGAAATGTGCTTGAAGAAATAGTGACCAAGACATTTCTATAAATATGTGAATGTAAGAAGTAAAAATGAATGTAGTCCAATCACAAGAAACTTGAAGACGATTGCATTAAAACACTTCCTAGAATTTCTTACCTCTTTTGAGCAACAGAAAAATGATGACTAGATGAAGAAAATGGCCTCTGCAGAGGAATAAGAATGATGAAGAAAGCAGTTTTCTTGAAGGCAGCAATGCAAAGCAGAAGACGGTTGAGTAGTAGCTTTAAAATATTTAGAAAACCTCAGTGTACACTCCTACGAGGCTAATAACAGCCATATGTGACATCCTTTAGGGCACATAGACAGGAAAATAACAAAATATATGACAGAAAAATGAACATTTAGACCTAACTGCATGTGAAATTCAGTCTATGAAAAAGGTGGCTGAGCAGTGCTGGGAATGTGAGAAGCCACTAAGAAAAGATGGAAATATGAACACATGAAACGAGAGGAACTGAAGAACCATTTGAAAAGAGATAACATTTGTTCATATCAGAATGTCACATGCCATTTATGTAAGAGAGGGAAAGAGAAGAAAAACTAGTTAAAAAAGCATTTTTTAAAACAAGTTTTAGATGTAAATGAACAGAATAACTTTTATTTTTATGCATTGCCGTGGACAAAACCAAGCTCTTCACATGCACTATGCAAGCTCTCTGCCACTGAGCTACAACCCAATCATAGAATCTTTCTGAATATATTGCAGGGGTTGGTCCTTCCAGATTGGAACACTTCTGTTCAGTGCATAATGGCTGTAATCAAAGTCAATAGGCAGAGTGGGAGTGGTGGCTTAGTGGTTGGAGCACACGCCTGGCATGCACAAGAACCTAGGTTCTAACCCAGCACCATATACAGTTAAATGTCAGAGAAAAAAAGGCTAGATGGAAAACTAAGTAAAATTGATTCTCTCAATTTCTCCTTGTCTCTTACTCTTTACCTCTCTCTTCTTTAAAAAAAATGAGACATTACAATTTAAAGAAAGATAATAGACAAATAACTTAGGGACATATCTGGGAAATTTTGTCCAAAGATACTTAAAGATGACAAAAGAGCAAGCACACATGGCCCTGAATATGAGTTATTTTTATCTTTAATTTTAATAAATTTATACTATAGATGTGTCCTTCTCATCACTGTTATTGGAAAAATCCTACAAGATATAGATTTTCCCTGATGGTGAGGCTTTAGAGGAAATTTACTTAAGACATCAGTCGTGGATAACCGTAACACTACAACTTCTGAAGAAGGTAAACTGCCCATGTTCTATAAAGTCAAAATATTTCTTCTAGATTTGACCTTCCAGGATTGTCATATGAAAATATATATTTATGAATATCAGATAACATATGTACAAGTCTGTTGAAATAGATAAAACACCTAAAGATTTCCAACTAACAACAGATGAGTGAATCATTCATTGTTCAATATTTATCTACACATTCCTTTTGGCTAAATCAAGCAATAACATGCGCATAATTAATTGGAGAGCAGAACTAGCTGGAATCACTGTTTTAGGGTCTAACCCCTTTGTTACATTATCTTTCTTACTAAAATGGTATTCAGCCTCTTCCATAGATGAAATGGCTAAAGCTTCTGGCTGAGGATGATGTGGAAGTGAATGCACTATTTATTTGATGTTTCAACATTTTACTTGTGTTGCATTCACTTTGAGAAACATTAGAGCTATTAGTACACTTACATTCCAGAGGAATAGAATATTGCCTTTATTTAGCATAAAAATATGAATGATAAAACTTTAGAAAGTTAATAAGTTTTAGGCTATTAACAAAAACAACGTTCCCAAGAATGAGTAATCAATTCCTGACTGCCTAGGTAATGGTCTTTATTTTGTGACTATTACAGTATTCACCATGGTAACTTCACTCTAGAATAATTGAGCTGTTACATGAAAAGCTTCCTTTCCTATCAATGTGGAGAAGTCTACAACTTAGAGTTTTACTAGAATATGCTTCTATATTTCTGACTTTGACATTGAAATATAGAGTTTACCATAGCTAGTATGCATACAACAATAAATAGTTCTACTTTGATAGTTACAAATCTCATTATGAAATGAAATTGTTCAAACATATTTTAATAAAGTGAGGATGATGCACTGTATTGTAGCATAAATAGATGTCTAGAAAAATGTATATAGTTGTTTTTTCCTGACTTATGCTTAAATGCTGATGGACTGGTGAAGAGAAATTGCTTCCTTATATAAACCATGTGATTAGTTGTTGGGAGATAAACAAAACACAGATAGAACACTGTACTGTGAGGAATCCAGTTTTTATTGTGGAGACAAGCCTTTAGCTAAACTCAGAATTTCCTGACAGATTAACACAAATCCTACTTTCATTCTGTAACTTTTGAAATGCTGAAGACAAGCCTTTGATTTTTTTTCCATTGACTAAAAATGACATATTCTACTATTGTAGTATAAACCTGTTTTTGCGAATTCTTTCAGCTTTGTATGTGTTTATATCCTCTTTGCTGGTCACTGAGAACTAAATAGTTGATGCTGGAATAAAAAAATAGGAAGAAATGTGAGAATCATGAAGTTTCATAATAGGATATAAAGAACATCTGTGAAGAAGATCATGAACAAAAAGTAGTTAGGAATGGTCATGACAGACTCTCTGCTCCCCTTCCCCATAGACACTTAACACCTTTGAGTTAACAGCCTGTAGTCCTGGTTTCTAGAACACACCATAGAAGTATTGTCCCAGGGGAAAATAAAATTTCACTCATTGTAAGCCTTTGAATGATTGAAATCCTGTGCAGTCTCCTCACAGGTATGAACTTTATAAGAAGATGTAAAGTAATTTCAATCATAACCCAGTGGGATAGCAATATAAACCCTTGCTCAGGGGTGAAGGCTGTCTCTTCCTGGTCCTATGCTTCCTGGAAGGAACACAGGCCAAGGAAAAAACCTAGAGGGGGCCTGAGACTCTTATGAACATTGGTTGATCTAGAGAAGTCAGACCTAGTTTCTTGCTTTCTGAAGTACTGTGAGACAACACCTTTATGCTTGCCCCTTCAGGAGTCATGGGAAGGACAAATCTTAGTTCTCAATCAAGTGTTCACTTCATGTCTATTTACTTTTGAAAGAGACTCTTTAGTAAAGGAAATATTTCCCATGACATTTTCTGCACCTTGTACCCCCTTTCCTCAGAATACCGATTCCAAAATTTGGGGGGTGTACACTTAACTTTAGGAACTTAAGCTCTGCAACAGTTCAGATCAAAGCAGTTTCTGCTTCTAATGAGTCTCCTCCAGTAGTGAAGATGATGGTGTGCATTTCTCCTTTGTTTGCTTGAGGACATATGTGCTCTTCTGCTTGATGTGCTCATTTGTTTGCTTTTTTTTTTTTTG
>PVKS010045500.1:0-13765 GCA_004027875.1 Aplodontia rufa
ATATGATCATCTCATTGGATGCAGAAAAGGCCTTTGATAAAATCCATCACCCTTTTATGTTCAAAACTCTAGAAAAGATGGGGTTCAAAGGACCATTTCTGAACTTTGTTAAGGCTATATATGCTAAACCCTCAGCTAGTATAATACTAAACGGAGAAAAACTGAAAGCATTTCCACTAAAGTCGGAAACAAGACAAGGCTGTCCGCTCTCACCTCTTTTATTCAATATTGTTCTTGAGACCGTAACTGGAGCAATTAGACAAGAGAAAGAAATCAAAGGGATAAAAATAGGAAGAGAGGAAGTCAAACTCTCTCTTTTTGCTGATGACATGATCCTGTATCTGGAAGATCCAAAAAACTCCATCAATAAACTGCTTGAACTCATAAGTAGATTTAGCAAAGTGGCAGGATACAAGATCAACACACATAAATCAATAGCTTTCCTATATACCAATAATAACAGGACTGAAGAAGAAGTCAGGAAATCAGTTCCTTTCAAAATAGCTTCGAAAAAACAATACACTTATAAACAGCACATAGGATAAAGAAGAAAACACCAGGGAAACGAATCATTTCAAATTGAATGAAAAAGAAAATGTAATGTACTAAATTTGTGGCTGCAGCTAAACAGGAGGGAAATGGAACAAAATGCATGCTTTAAATACCTGCATTAGACACTTAAAAATCATTGTAATTCACCACATTTAGATAATGAGGGGGGAAATTACATATCATCAGTTCAATAGGTGCAGAAAAGCAACTGACAAATCCTCATACTCTTTCATTATGAAAATTCACAACAAACTAGAAATAAAAGGGAATTCCTCAGTCTGATAGAGTACTCTAGGAAAAAAACATAGCTGACATCTTACTTAACAGAAATTTTGGAAGTTTCTCCCTACAATTGGAAATAAGCCATAGATATTCATTTTGACCATTTCCATTCAACATTATACTGGAGTTTCTAGCCAATGCCATAACTAAATGGAAAGGTAAAAAAGAAGAGGCAACACTACCATAGTTAGCAGATTATGCGTATTACAAAACTACTAGGAATCTACGCAGGAAGAACCTAGTAGAACTAATAAGTGAATTTTACAAGGCCATAGTATGTAAAATCATTATACAAAAATAAGTTGTAATTCAGTATCCGAGCAACAAAGAATTGAACACATGAAATTTCAAAATGCATTAATGTTAGAGATGTGAAATAGGTCATCTAACAACAGAAGTGCATGACTTCTGACAACTACAGACCTTTGTTAAGATATATTTAAGATATCTTAATGTAGTTTTCATTTGCATTTCTCTGATTACTAGTGATTTAAAACACTTTCTCATGTATTCATTGGTTTCATCAATGTCCTCTGTTGAGAAGTTTCTATTTAGCTCTTTGACCCATTTATTAATTGGGTTGTTAGTGTTTTTGTAGTTGAGGTTTTTGAGGATTTTGTAGATTCTGGATATGAGTCCCCTGTCTGAGGAATCATATCCCATGATTCTCTCCATTTCTGTAGGAAACCTCTTGACTCTTTTCATTGTTTCCTTGGCAGTACAAAACCTTTTTAGCTTTATGGCATCCCATTCACTGATTTTTGACTTTACTTCCTTCACTTTAGCAGTCAGAATGGCAAAAATGAAGAAAATAAGCAATAATAGATGCTGGAAGGGCTGTGGAGAGATAGGCACACTAACACACTGTTGGTGGAGCTGCAGGCTAGTACAGCCCCTCTGGAAAGCAGTGTGGAGAATCCTCAAAAAACTAGGGATGAGCCCACCATATGATCCTGCTATTGCTCTCCTGGGTATCTTTCCAGGGTATTTAGAATCATCACATTACAATGACACAGCAATATGTATGTTCCTAGCAGCTCAATTTACAATAGCTAAATTATGGAAACAACCCAGATGTCCCTCACTGGATGAATGGATCCAAAAACTGTGTACATATATAGCATGGAGTTTTGCTCAGCAATTAGAAACAATGATATTGCAGTCTTTGAAGGTAAATGGATGGCTATGGAAGAAATTATGCTGAGTGAAATCAGCATAACCCAGAGATCCAAAGGTCGAATGTCTTCACTCATCTGTGGAGGCTGGAAGTAGACCCTGGCCGTTGAGAAAGGAGGTTTATTATCATGTTTTAAATCCGGATAAGGTGTAATGTCATACAACCTAATACATTTTTAGAGATGTTTTGGGAAGGGGAGGGGAGGGATAAGGGTGGGTAATTGGAGGGGGCACTCTTGAGGGTAAATCTAATCTTCAGAATCTATATACTTTTTATATTATTTCGTTAAAAACTTGTATGATTTTTGAACAAATAAATTTCTCAATAAAAAGATATATTTAAGATGAGCTTAAGAAAAAAGATTACATGTCTGTCGATTGGAATTTTCAATGTTAAGCAATTTGTCTTCCACAAATGGGCATATAAATTCAATGCAAATCAAAACCAAAATTTAGTAAGCCATTTGAAAAATTTCAAAAAGATATTTTATTCTAAACTGTATGTGGAAAGGTAAATTATCAAAAACAGAATAATTGTGAAAATTTGGAGGACTCATATACCTGATTTCAAGATGTAGTCTATACTACTCTACTCAATACAACTTGGCATTGATAGAAGCTTGAAAAATTGAAATGTCAGAAATGGACAAGTGTGTATGTTATTTTTTTTAAAAGAGAAGGACAGAGAGACAGACAGGCAGAATCAATTTTTATTGAGTTTTTCACATGGCTTTCGTTGCTCTGACACTTAGTTGTGTACGTGGGTTGCTGGGGTTTGAACCCGTGTACTTGCGCATGCCGGGCAAGCGCTGGAACTACCGAGCCACCACTCCTGCTCCTATGTATTTATTTTTAGAGAGAGGGAATCAATTTTATTTTTTCATCTGGTCTTTGTTTCTCCAACACTTAGTTGTGTATGTGATGATGGAGTTTGAACTTGGGTCCTCACACAAGCCAGGCAAGTACTTCAACTGCTGAGCCACCACTCCAGCCCCGAATGTTTATTTATATTTTTTAAAGAGAGAGGGATAGAGAAAGAATCAATTTTATTTAGTTTTTTCATGTGGCCTTCATTGTTTCAGCACTTTGTTGTGTATGTGGTACTGGGGTTTGAACTGGTGTACTTGTGTATGCCAAGCAAGCGCCGTGACCACTGAACCACCGCTCCAGCCCCCAAAAGTCTGTTTTTGAATGGACAGGTTAAATTATGTATTTATTTTGTACAACATGATTTGGAGTTTGTAGAATGACTATATCTGACTAATGTAAGTATCACCTCAACTATTCTATTTTTATGGTGAGAATGCTTAACATCTACTCATTATTTTCCAAGAATACAATTTATTGCTTACTAACTGTATTCTTTGTGTTATATAATAGATCTCTGGAATGTATTCCTCATATCGAATTGAAAATTTATATCCTTTGACCAACATCAGCCCAGCCCCACAACTGTTCCATCTTCTGGTAACCAGGCACAGAAATAAAATTCCACATCATCTCACTCATGTGGAATCTAAAAAATTATTGTAATCAAGGTTCCATGTCAACTGAATGAGGAAAGAAGGGTGTTTTTACAAATGATCCTGAACAACTGGGTATTCATATGGCAAAAGAAGTGAACCTCCATTCTATATCTCACTCCATAGATGAATTTGAGTTGAATAATAGATCTACACATAAAGGCTGGAATCATAAAGCATCTTAAAGCAAACACAGGATATCTGTCACTTTGGATAGTTAATAATGTCTTATAAAAGATAAAACGCATCAAACATAAAAGAAGAGTATCAGACAAATACACAGAAATATTACACATGGTGAATGGAGCACTTGATAACTTTAAAAAATTGTATATTATATGGTAAAATGTAAGAGCATCATTCTGACCATTTCCAGAAGTAATTGGTTCTAATGAATCATATTTCCCCCAATTTAACTTACTCCATGTTAATGCATTGAAAAGTTAAGTTTAAAAATAAATATTACCAGCATTTTGCTATCTATTTTGTGTTTACTTTAAATTGTTAAAGAGAGACACAGAGGAAATAGTTCTCACTTAAATTATGTGCTCATAGAACTGTTTAGCATTTCTTTTATATGTCAGTTTTTAAAAGCAATTTAATAAAATCCAATTAAGTCATGAAATGACACTATGATGTGTTTGCTAGAAAAATTGACCTTTCTTGTGTCTCTGAGATGCTCACCTCTCTGAGTTTCAAAAGTGAAAATTCTAAATGTATATATCTAACTTCCATATAGTATTGACATTTTTGTTCAATGTTAAGAAGAACTAATATAGTTTTTCTCATAACTTAACATTTTAAATGTAGAGCCAGATGTCCTCATACTTAATTCAGGACAAAGTTAATTACATAAATTTTTAGTTAACTAATGCAGGACATATAAAATTACATATTTGGTTAGTTTTAATTGGAAATGACTCCATTACTGTAACCCCAGAAGGCTTAGGGCATATTAGCATCCTTTGAAGAATACGTGGCAAAAGAACAACTTTAATCTACTTTTGGCCTGTGCACATTTTTCAGGCAGTGTAGGACAAATCTATATGTTTATTAACATATATACACTTTAGGGGTAAAAATAACATTATTTTCTAGTTTTATTTTCTCCTGTGAGTGCACATTTTCGATGCCCATTTTTTCGGCATTGCTCTTGAGAGAGTTGAAATGTAATGTAAAATGTATTGATATCATCAACAACATTTTAAGCATTATTTCTCTCTTCTCAGTGTGGTGTGCTACTACATAGGAGGACAAGGTCTCTACTGGTTCCCATTCTTAGATGCTTCTGGCTTAACATATTATTAAAATATGCAATACTTTCAGCCAGGCACAGTGGTGCATGCCTGTAATCCCAGCAACTGAGGAGGCTGAGGCAAGAGGATTGCAAGTTCAAAGCCAGTCTCAGCAACTTTTTAGCAAAGCTCTAAGCAACTTAGTAAGAATCTGCCTCAAAGAAAAAAGTAGGGGGAAAAAGTGGATATAGCTCAGTTGTAGAGTGCACTTGGGTTCAGTCCACAGTACTCAAAATAAAAATACTTTTCAAATAACATGCATTTCTAATTAATGTCTAAATGATAATACTTTGGGACAATGTGGTTGAATCCTGTAATATCAGTGGTCTTGATATTACATTGCACAGAACAAAATGATATATTGTGATTTATAAAAATACATTGGAGTGGCTGGAAAGGTAGCTCAGTGGTATAGTGTTTGCCTGGAATGCAGGAGGACCTGGGTTTGATACACAGCATCACATACACAATTAAGTGGAGGGGAAAAAAAGATGAAAAAAAAAATAAAGTTGACTCTTTCTCTCTTTCTTTAAAAAAAAGTACGTTGTAATGTTTGTCAATCAGTGGATTAGAAAATAATATTTGACTACACATTAACTGTCAACAGCATGTAGCTTTAAAAAATAGAGTACTTCATTTGGAAATGGGCAAATCAAATGTAATGATGTCTCTGCTACTTAATGTGTTATACTATCTTCATGCACAAAGCATAATTTATATAATTCTTATGGACTGTAATCATACATGTGAATTTATGATTATTTTGCTGCCAAAGAAGCTATCATACAAAATAGATGTCGAAAAATAATTATTAAACTGAATGGTGACTTTCACATTGAAATTAACAACCAGAAGATATCATCTTGAATTTGTGATGCACCTTTGGCTCTAAAAGCCAAATACTTGAGCATTAACATCATTCTTATTTTGTAGATACTGTTCTAACACAAGGAAACTAAGTTTCCTTTGAATCAAAGAAGGAATAGACTAAAATACCTGACAATAACAATTTTAGGAGGAAAAGTTTGTTGGGGACTCACGGTTACAGAGTTCGCAGTTCATAGACAGCTGGCTCCATTCCTCAGGACTTGAGGTGAGGCAGAATATCATGGCAGAAGAGTGTGGTGGAGGAAAGTGGCTCAGGATATTGCCATCAGGAAGCAGAGACTAAGCTCAGCTCACCAAATATACACTGCAAAGGCACGCCCTCAATGACCCACCTCCTCCAGACACACCCTGCGTGCCTTGCGTTACCACCCAGCTAATCCCTAACAGGGGATCAATCCACTGATTGGATTAAGACTTCCTAACCTGGGCCTGGAGAGGTAGCTCGGTGGTTACAGTGCTTGCCCGGCATGCACAAGTACATGGGTTCAAACCCAGCAACCCATGTACACAACTGAGTGTCAGAGCAACTAAAGCCATGTGAAAAAACTCAATAAAAATTGATTCTCTCTGTCTCTCTCTTTCTCTCTGTTCTTCTCTCTTTTTAAGAAAAAGACTTCATAACCTGGGCTGGAGTGGTGGCTCGGTGGTTGCAGCGCTTGCCTGGCATGTGCAAGTACACGGGTTCAAACCCCAGCACCCATGTACGAAACTAAGTGACAGAGCAATGAAAGCCATGTGAAAAACTCAATAAAAATTGATACTGTCTGTCTGTCTCTCTCACTGTCCTTCTCTCTTTAAACAAACAAAAAAGACTTCATAACCTAATCATTTCACTTTTTTATAATTTTTTTTTATTTTTGAGCAACCTTACAAGATTTTAACAAAACAATATAAAATGTGTATAAGATGTGTATATATTCTGGACATTGCAGCTGTCCATTGTCTCACACATGAAATTTTGAGGTATAGTTCACATCCAAACCATAAGAGGAGGTGTGAGCTAGATTATATTTCTTAAAGTGTTACAGAGGGGCTGGAGCAGTGGCTCAGTGGTTAAGGCGCTTGCCTCACATGTGCAAAGATGCAGGTTGGAACCTCAGCACCATGCATGCAATGAAGGCCACATGAAAAACTAATGTCTCTCTCTCTAAAAAAATAAAAGTGTTACAAATAAACAGCCCCACAGTCAGGCTTATCCTACACTGCCCATGACAGTCAAGAAATTTCTTCAGCACAGGGGTGAACTTTATCCTTCACAGCTGTCTGAGTCTTGCCAAGAAGCCACCTCCACACCCTCCATTCCCTCAGGTGAGAGAGCAGTGCTATTTTGTTTCCAAAATCTGAAATCGAATCTTTAGAATGTTTACAGATCAAAAATTTTACCTGTATTCTTTTGGTGAGTTTTCAGTACAAAACACAAACTTCCAAGACAGAAGAGACATAATCAGAGATTTTAATCTCTTTTCTTGTTAGTTTATTATTTATTTCTGTTAACCATGACTATAATATACCAAAATGATACATTTTTTTTAAAGAGAGTCAATTTTATTTATTTTTCCATTTGACATTTGTTTCTCCAATACTTATTTGTGTACATGGTGCTGGGGTTCAAACCTGGATCGTGGTGCATGCCAGGCAAGTGCCGTAACTGCTAAGGCACTGCTCCAGAACCCCGAAGGATACATACTGAAGGAACTCTTGCACATTGACATTTGAGGTCTTTAGAGGTGTCTCATTATTCTACAAAGATCTAAAGCTAAAAGTTCCTGTAGTTTATTTTTTTAAGAGAGAGGGACAGTGAGAGAAAGAGAAAGAGAGAATCAAATTTTATTTAGTTTTCATGTGGCTTTTGGTGCTCCAAGATTTCATTGCGTACGTGGTGCTGGGGTTTGAACTCGCGTACTTGTGCATGCCAGGCAAGCACTGTAACCACTGAGCCACCACTCCAGTCCCAAGCTCCTGTAGTTTTGATGAGTTTAGTTTTATATTTTATGCATTGAGATTTAGATACATGTGTCACAGCAATAAGTTAAACATTCATATTTGCAATAGATATGTTCTTGTAACAGAGGTCTACTTTTCAGTGTCTTCCTTTTGAATTTTCTAGAAAAGGTATTCTGGTACAAGTTTTCTTAAGTTCTGTCATATAACATAACTTTTTAGGCTTTAAAGTAATACATGGACAGATGTCTTTCTTTTCAATATGTAAATGCTGTTCTTACTGGTTTGCAGCGCATGGCCAGTTGTTGCACTTACTGTTCAATGTATGCTTGGAGCATTTATGTTACAAACCACTGAAGACAACAGTTTGAAATTTCTGCCTTTTAAATTGTGGTTTGTCAGTTTGACTATCAAATTGACATATTAATAGGTGCATGTTTTCTTGTGATTGGTTTTGTAATTAAACAACCACAGTAACTAAACGTAGCATATTTATCTTTCAAACAGGTTTACGTAGTATATCATGGTCACAGATTATGCCAGTGGTATCATTTGTTATAGCAATTTGTATGACAAATCAATTGTACCTTATTCAAAGGTAGATAATATACCAAAGGTAGATAATTTCATGTCCAATTGCTAAATTTATGATACTGAATGTATACATTACCCATGGAAATGCCTATATGTCTGGTATTTCACTTAATGCTCTTGCAACAAAATTAAATCAAAGTACATTTACTTTATGTACTCATCCTGTGTTTGAAAGCTAAATTAGGAGATGCAATTTTTGAATAATAGTGTCTCTCTGCACAAAATGTTTTAATTTTATAGTATTAAGCTAGAGATTTTAATCATTTAAAAACATGCTATAGATTCAAAAGTACAGTTATAGTCTTGGATGTTTTAATCACTGTACAGCAAATGCTGTATTTGTATGTATTTACAAATGTAACTGCACTATATTAATTTTATTAGGCTATAAATGTGTATTACTATAAAACATAGCAGCAATTTCCCTTTAAGTTTTCAAAATTTAATTACATTGTAAATGTACTTACAATGTAAATGTAGTTGTGCTAATTTCCATTAACAATATCCCGATTTAAATTCTTTGTTTTTTTTTCAGTTTAGTGTAGTATCATATATAGTTGAAAATCCCTTTCCTCTCATTTATTAGTGATAGACTCCTAAAGAGACCATAAATATCTTCAGTTAAATGTTTACCTTCTGCCTTGCTTTATGATTCTCTGAGTCAGAGATCTGGCCAGAGCCAGAGTAAAATGTTTTGCTCAGAAGTTTCTTTATTTAAATCAAAAAGGTAATAATAAAAGCAGTTGCACAACTCAGCAATATCTACGAGTGGATATTTTCACACGGTGACAAAGTCTGCTTCCATGTGATAGAGCCCGAGGAATACCGGCGGGCACCTAGACATCTTTAATTGTTTTCTAAACTACCACTTGCTTTTGCAATGGGCTCTTTAGTTGAGAGTGCCAGATCTAATGGTCTCCTTCATAGCCCATGTGGCATCCAGACTTAGGCCTTAATATGGTGGAGTGGGGACCCTATAACTTTGGTTTGATTGACTCTTCCATTTTTAAACATCTGAGATTGTTTTTGAGGTCTTAATGAGCAACCCATCATCGTTGAGCTCTTTTGAGGAAGCCCCATCAGCAAACTACTTAATCAGTATGTGAATGCATCTCTAGAGAACTCCCTGAAAATTAAAATGTGCATTGAAGTTTTTATTATTGTATTGGCTGAGTAGTAAATGTTATTGTTGATATTTCCAAAATTGTGTGTAAGTCCCACAATAAAGATTACATAGTTGTTATAAAAGCCACCCAATATCTGGGCTACAGTATTTTCTGGAGAGAAAATTTCAGTTAGGTTTTGGATAGTTTATGAGGGAGCAGAAGAAATACTCCACTTGAGGAGTATTAGGACTGAGATTTTGTTTTGGATTTAGTAAAAAATTAGTGTCACAGACTTTCTCTAAGAAAAATGCTTATTATAAAATAGGTACTATTATACCCAGGAACCTTCTAAAAGTGGGAAAGCAGACTATAGTGCCTAATGAGCAAGTGTGAAGCAATTAAGTATCAAAACACATCATTTTTATTACATTTCAGTACACAACTCTGGGTTAATTTGGAATGGTCAGTTACAGGACAAAATGCTCAGGAAGAAGCCCAGTGTTAAAGATCAAACCTAAACTCTTTATGTTGCTGAAAAGGAAATTAAGAAAAGTACGTTCATGTGTTTTTTTCATGTAAAATTATTTAATTCCGTTTTAGGGCTGGGATGTAGTTTAGTGGTAGAATGTGTGCTTAGCATGTGTAAGATTCTGGGTTTCATCACCACCGACCCCCACACACAAAAAAGGGGTGGGGGAAAGTAACCTAATTAATTGCTTTTTAAGTCAAAACACATTTTCCTTTTTTTTTAAAGTTCATGGCAAATTCAAATCTGGAATTTTCACTCGCATCTGATGAGGGCCTACCTACCACTATTGGTGACCTGATTTTCACTCGCTTCAATAAGTTCAGTGAATTCTTTGAAGGAATTTCCAGCCTGTGTCCACTGAATAGGACTAATAATGTGTACTTAGAACAGTTGATGGAGTTGGGCTTGGTTAAGGTAAGTTTCTTTAGCTAAATGCAACTTTCCTGAAACCCACACCAAAGCAGAATGTAAACTATTTGAAAGATGAATTTCATCCAAGTATTTGTGAGATACATTGACTAACTTGATTACTCCCAAATAAAGAATCAAATACAACCAGTCTGGAGAAGAATTTGTATCCTCAGAGTGGAGCAGAAGATGAAGTCAGTTTTGATGCATGAGAAGAATACCATGGACGGAGTTATACTGGTTAATAGTCTGTAGCACAGTTTGATCATAAATATACCACTTTACACGGCAAGTTATGAGAAACCAGATGACACAATGTTCAGTTCCTAAGTGAGTTGTAACTTTGCAACCACAATAAATATGACACAAAAGGGAAAAACTCGATGATATTTTGGAATTTAATATTAAACACAAAAACAATTTTTTCCTGACCCCAAGAAGGACATGGGATTGTACCTGTATTTTTATAACTGTAGTTAGTTTCAAAATACCTAGATTCAATGAAAAATAGGCATTCTACACTGAGCATTAATATCTTAAAAGCCTGTAAGCATTTCTAAAAAATCCATGTTTTGGGGGAGGACATGAAACAAGAACTCTTATCTACTACTACTGGGAACATAGTTGGTACAACCACTTTGATGAGCTGTTTGCTAATCCCAAATAAAGACTAAGTGAATGCTCTGTGGCTTAGCAATTCCACTCCTAAGTATGTAATCCAGACAAATACACAGTTGCTAGCATGGTTACAGCAGCATTGTTTGGGAGAGTAAAATATTTTGAAACATCATGATCATGAGCAGAAGATTAGATAATTTGATCATGGAGTGTAATACAACAAAATCTATATAGAGGGATGGAAAGGTGGCTCAGTGGTAGAGTACTTGCCTGGCATGAATGAGGACCCAGGTTAATACTTGACGCCACATACACAACTAAGTGGAGGAAAAACAAAAAATCAGATGAAAAAATACAATTGACTCTCTCTCTCTCAATCTCTCTTTTAAAAAAATCTGTATAGAAATAAAGATGAGTGACCTAGAATCACACACATTGTCATCAACGAATCTCACAAGACGAAATGGCAGGACAGAAAAATTATGGTAGCATTGGTATAAAGTTTTAATATATGCAGAACAATGAATTTTATTTATTTTTGGCACTGTGAATTGAATCCAGGGGTGCTTAACCATTGAGCAACATTTTCCCCAGCCCTTTTTTATTTTTTTTTATTTGGAGACAGGGTCTCACTAAATTGCTTAGGCTGAGGCTGATCTTGAACTTGAAATCCTCCTGCCTCAGCCTCCCAAGTTGCTGAGATCACAGGTGTGTGGCACTGCACCTGGCAATCATTCATATTTTAATGGAAAATGAAGTGGAGAAGAGTATGGACCTTCTGGATAATGATGAGCACCAATTGAAGAATGGTAGCTACCTCTGAAAATGGAGCTGGAGGAGGAAGGATAAGAAGTAGAAGGCTGCTGACACGTGTGAATTTGTGTTATTGTGTAAACATTCTTATGTTTGCAATATTTCACACTGCAAAACATTCTGCTCACATTAATTCCATACTGGAAAAGTGGAATAAAATGTCTTGTCTCCTTATGATTGAAATGTAGTGAAATTGCATCAAAATTACCTTCCATACATCTCTGTGGGATTTTATTCTTCTGTTATCTTACATGCTCACTGAAAATAACAGTCAAGAAGTCTTCTCCACAGAATTTATGAATATCTACAAATTACTATGAACTAACATACTGGCACAGCTGAAAACTACCATAAAACAAATCTTACAGTGGATAAATGTGTTGTGTTGGAGAAATATTTGCACTTAAGAAATGTTATGCTTTTTATGACAAAAATGACTATTGCCATCTGAGAACATCTTTAAAACCCTGGCATCTCAGTATTTCTACTTCATGAACATTCTGCTGTTTGAACCTTTGTATTTTTATTTGGTGTCTTCATTTAATGCTTTTTAGCAATAATTTAATAGCTGGAATGCAAGAATGATGTTTTTAGTCAAATAATTACATTGTGTCCAGTGGTGTGTTGATAAATATTTAAACAATGGAGACTCTTTAAAATCACCCCGAAGCCTTGTTTGCAGCATTTTCTGATTTCCGTGGTATAAATAATCCCACCATGATGTATTTCAAACTTTTAACATGAGCTGACTTCAGATTTGAGAAGAGATGTACAAAATTGGTGTTAAAAATATAATTGGAGGCTCTGGAGCGGTGGCTCAGGGGTTACAGTGCTTGTCTGGCATGCGTAAGGATGCAAATTTGAACCCCAGCACCAGCTACACAACAAAAAGCCACATGAAACACTAAATAAAATTGATTTTCTCTCTCTCACTGCCCCTCTCTCTTTAAAAAAAATTGGAGGCTCTACTCTTCACGTTCCCTCAAAAAGAAACTAAAGCCCAACATAAACAGTAAAGGGAAACTAGAGACTCTACCATCAGAGCCATCTACTCACATCTAACTAGTCCCTCTCACTGTAACCAGGGAAATCTATTTTTGTCATCTTTCTTTGTGTCTTCCTGGTGCCGCAGTGGAGCTTGAAAAACCTTTTGGTTCTAGACACAGCCCAATTCATGAGTCATTCTTTGCTCAAATAGACTTAATTTTATTTTGTTTAAAGTTTTTCTGTTGACACTGGTTTATGTGAATTAGTACATGCCAGTTTTATTCAGTTCTGATTGTATATGATGAAATGCATACAGTAGGCTCATTGTAAGTATTCAGTAAAATTCTGCATTAGAGTCTGCTGTGATTTCTAAATTATAACAATCCCACTGGTAATGTGCAACTGTACCGTTAGCATATCTGTGACCCAAATTCATATTTTATAAAGGAAACAGATTCTAATCTTAAGCATGATCATCTAGGACTAAAAACAGTGTACAGTAGAGAGCATAGCCAATGAAAAATATGGGACACATATTGGAAGAAATTAAATCCCTGCGGCCAGGAACAACAGTTTGAGGTACTAAACTTCATTACAAAGTCATTTGTTGGGAGATAACTCTAGGGAGAATGAAATCCAAAAAATGCCGAAAGCTGAATCCATAAAAATAAGACACAACAACAAAATAGCCACCTAATGAAGACAGAAAGCACAGAGGAGAGAGGTAAATACCACTTGCAGAGCTCACAAACACAAGAGAAGCATATGATCACAGCGGATGAAAAGGACAGGGCTGTGACTATAGTCTTCTAGGGTCATTTGTTTTATTTCCTCCAAATTTGTAGTAATTCTTTATGTCTTGGGAAGAAAGGGAATGTAGGAGAGCTTTTTGTATTTGCCTTCCTTTCTATGCCTTCCTAATGCGTTCAAGACAAATATTCCTACCTTAGATAACTGGGAGTTTTATGCAGTATCATGGTTACTAAATAGCTTTCCTTCTTTCCATCTTCCATTTCATTCATACCTCAGTCTTCCTTCCTTCCTTCCTTCCTT
>PVKS010045501.1:0-13764 GCA_004027875.1 Aplodontia rufa
ACTAAAGAGAAAAATGGATGAAAAACATTAAAAATGTCTATGGACTTTGACTCCTTTTAACTAGGTTAAAAATTTATTTTTTTTGGAGGGGTGGATTAGCAGACTGCTTATGGTTGTTATTTTTTGTAACATGAAATGAAACTCAGATATTCAGTTATTTCTTTTGAATGAGATTTGTGCTAGATATTGCCCAAGTACCAACAAAGGTAAGACCATGAACATTTAAAAGAATTATTTACACAAACAGTAGCAACGATAGCAGAAGTAGATTTTACCAAAATATAAATAATTCCATGTTTCTATTCTCAGATATAAATACGGTCTGGCAACCTTATCTGACTTTAGCTTATTTTCAAAGCTTAAGTCTGCCTTTCCTTCCTTCCTTGTTGGGGATGGAACCTGAGGCCTTCTGCATACCAGGCAGGTGCTCTACCATGCAGCCACATCCCCAGCTCGGAAAAGTCATTTTTAAACATCTGGTAAGGCAGAGAAAGAAGTTTCTGACTGTCTTTCTCCCAACAGTGAAACATGTGTTTATCTTTAAATGCCCTCAGTGAAAAAAAATGCTGAAACAGGCATTTGAGGTTTTTTTTCCCCTGATGATGGGGTGATATGGGCATGAAAGCATACGGAGGAGGGAGGTACATTTGTACATAAATGCCACTCTAAAAGGATTGCAACAGTTTGTAGGAGTGGAGAACTCTGCCAATGTGACCCTGTGACCTGAGGCAAGTCACTCAACCTTTCTAGACCTTCTTTATGTTATATATAAAATTCAGATCTGCTGAGGACTGAGAATTCTTGGATGACTGATTTTGGATTTTTTCTTTTTTGGCTAGCAAAGCAAGGTACGTATCAAATAGATTTTGCAATATGGAATAACATAAAGTTGAACACTGGATGGGCAGGGTTTCATTTTTATTATAAAACAACAAAAGCATACCATTCCTGAAGTTCAGGAGAAGGAATGAGGCCTGCGGTTCCATTTTTGGAGTTTTCCAGTTTGCCCTGCCACCAATTATGATCATCCTTGCTAATAATTTGGATGATGTCACCAACTCTGAATCGAATGCCAGCTTCTTTGCAGGGGATGAGGTCATCCTTGGCTGGATCATATTCAAATTGTGCTCTTACATAGATCTATAAAATAGGAGTTTGTAAGAAAGGAAGCCATAGTGATGTGAAGGAAAACGATGAGCACTAATCTAACAACCACACGCCAACACTTACAATACAAATAGGACATCAGATGGTGAAAGCAAAAATGATGCATGGAAACACGACACAAAAAACTTCTATACCACTAGAAACAATGTACTACCTTTGATGTGTACAGGTTTAAAACGTTGCTGTTTTTGTTTGGAACACTTAAAATACTTGTTTAATTAAAATAAATACTTATTTCTGTTTTTGGTATAACAGAATAGGTCTATAATTACTGAGAAGTACGCTTACTATTTTTTTAAACCTAAAGTGGTTATGTTGGTGTTATGGACAAGTTGTCATGACAACATGGTAGCCTTTAAGCCATAAAGACTAACAGTCAGGATAGGTTTTAACCTTAAAGCAGAACATGACATAAAACTAGCAAGAATTCTGGGCTGCTGTCTTGAAAAACAAGGCTTACATGACAATGGATAGCTGGTCTACACACTGCTAATAAACTTAAATGTAACTTGAGCAATTTTTTTAAAAGGTTAAAAAGTACTTTACTTCTTTAAAGGGATTTAGGCTCTGCACTTGTAGTTTAGTCTTCTGAGAGAATAAAAAATGAATTTGAACCCAAGTTTTGCCTATATAACACTTGAAATAAGCATAGTGCATCAGGATATGCCTAATTCAAGGCTCTGAGTCTTATGATATGAATTTACTTAGGAAATAGATGAATATCCAAGGGTTATAATATTGCAGCACTTCGTGAATTACTGGATTTCTAGATGCTTAAAATAAGGTGCTATATATCTGATGTTACACAGTCTTAAGACTAAACTGTGGATGAATTCTATCAAGTGCTAATGTATGCAATTTTTAATTCAAATTGGATTATTTTTAACACCACATTTCAAGAAATAATTTCATAAAAATTCTCTCTCTTTAAATTAAATTTGAACATTAATGTTTAAGTCACTGTAAAACCAACCTGAAGGCTTTGGAACCACTGTATGATAATTTTTCTGTTTATTTTTAGCAATCCAGCCTATAAAATTAACAAGTTTCTGTGTTTGCACCTAAAATCCATACTTTAAAAGTGCTGGCAATTTGAAAGCTACTTGGTAGTGTTAACACTTAACTTTTCATATTTAAACAAATGCAGGTATTTCAGGATGTAAAGCCAGGATATTTATGCTCTTTTATTTTTCACTGTAAATAGTTTTTAGAAATACACATGTAGAAAAAAAATTTAAGAAAAAGTTTCAACCTAAGAAAATTGCTTAAAAATGTTCATCAGCATGTATATTTTAGTTATTTTTAGAATTCTATGAATTTTGTAACCTTTAAAAGTCCTTTCCACCACAGAGGCAGCACATAACAACATTAAAGGCTGAATTCTTAACCACCGACATAAAATTATCAGGTTGAAATTACAATAACCATCACAGCTACAAGGATGTGAGGAGAAAATCTGTATAGAGAATTAGTCACGTGTAATGTGTTAAAATGAAATGGTACAAGCTCTGAACGCTCAAATGTTATGGTCCAAAATGCAGACATTATGGGATGGAAAGGGTTAATAAAGGATTGGCTATTAGCAGCTCAGTTTAGAGAAGTTTCTATAGAGGATATCTATTCACCTGTCGTCCTTTTGGTTGGGTAGTTGATGGCAAGTCCTGTAGAATAAAGCCAACCCAGGAGAAAAATTTTCATTTACTTTTCAAGAGCACAAGGCAATTTGTGTGTTCTGTTACAATATGGTTAAAAATGAGCTAGATTTAAGTTGTAAAGAGATCATATACATTATTCAATTTCTCAGAAATGTTGAGTTATCAAAAAATCAAACCCAGGCCATTTAGCAGCAAGCTGAAGAAAGCAGGTAAGTTGAAGCAGAGAGAAAATGTGTTCTTAAGAACCAACTCAGCATCTTCAACACAAAAGCCACTGCAAGTGAAATAGCCTATTAAAAAAAACACCCCAAACTAAAAAGAGCTGTTGCCCTTTTCAACTTAGTCATTGCAACCATTTGGATTTTGAAAAATTCAAGGGCTATATGGATTTCCACCATCTTAAAAGCATTTGACATTAAGTGTTATAAATGAATTCCTTTAGTAGCCTATTTTAAAGTAGGAAATAAAGTCATGGATAATTTTCTTCCAGAATTGCTGTTACAGATATGCTTAGAATATCATTTCATCTGAGGTGATCTCTAAATTATTTACAATGTTACTTGATAAAAAAGTTGATATATTATTTATAGGGCAAATTAAAAATCAGTTAAAATACTGCTGTTTTGTAGAACTCTGTTAATTGCAACTGGGTGATAGACAGCAGCATCAGCAACTTAGAAAAGATTTGGTTACCCCAAAAGATTGTAAACCTGCACCTGTAAGTGCTTCTGTTTTTTTAAAAAAATAAATAAAAAACAATTCTTTCTATATTTGAAAATGGGTGGGTTCTGAAAAAATGGAAAATTTCCACATTTGAGTCAAATATAAAGTACTTTGTGTTAAAGATGTGATAACAGCGTGGCTTAAGTGCAGTTTGAAGCCAGTTCCTTTTGCTTTTCACATCCAGGCAAGGCTTGTAATTCACAAAAATATGTGCACGTACCACAATAACAGAGGGCACACCAATTCGTAAACTTAGATAGCGGAAACTAAAACATGTTGCCGATATCCCTTAGAATGGAAAACTACAAAGCCCGACAACACCCAAGTGTCTACTCTGCACAATCCTTACATTTCTTTATCTTTTCTCAAATTTAAAAAAATTAGAAATTTAAACAAATTTCTACTTAGGTCCTTTGCATAGATTTGAGCAAAGTCACACATCCTGGTAGGGTGGCATAGAGACATTTTTAGAATGACCACAGCAGTCTTGAGCTACATTTCTTCAAATGTAACTAATGCAAGGGATTTTTAAGGAAAAGGAAATGTTGGAAAATATTTTCCAGGAGTAAACTGCATTGTAGCTGTAGTAGCCTTGTATATCCGCAGGAGACAATATTTCCACCGAACACATGTAACTAGAACACTCATGGCAGGTGAGCACCAACAAAATTGTCACACTTTGCTGTGTGGAGCTAGAGTTCTTACCGAAACAGAATTGTTAGTGCTGCTATGACCATTAGCAGGGGACTGCCTGGAAGTGGAGGGGGAATCTCTCTGAAATAAGACACAAGGTTCATTAACAGCACAGAAACACAGAGAAATTTACATCAATAGTTACAACCACAGTCTGACAAGCATTTCCTTTGAGGTTTGAGCTATAAATGTGTCATACTGACTTACTTGCATGATTTCACAGAAGTATGAACCACATTTTTACAGTTTGGAGATTCACATATTGTAAGTAATAACTTACACACATATTGTAAGTTATTACTTACAAAATGTGAATTAATCATTTCTTTCCTGTCTACCACATTCTATAACCTTTCCCTTCTTTTAATGAGACCCAGAAGAGTGACATGATGTTAAAACCCTACCGAGCATCACAAGACAACAAATATATCTACGAAATTGTTGTGCTGAAGATCCCAACTGCCTGATTTTTATTAAAGATTAGGTTTGAAAATCATTGATAGTTGCTAGGTACCTCAGTGTCAAACATTACTGAATAACTCCATTTGAAAAGAAACAAGCCTAAGAGAATGATTTCATATGTTGTAATCACCTTAGAATCTTTCCAGAATAAATATTACTGATAAGGGCAAAAGATAGATACAAACCCAGGAAGAACTCCTTTTCTTTATATCACTTTAGGAGATTGATTAAAACAATAATCTGGAGCCTATAACAATGTTACGCTTCTGGCCAAGATCCCAGAAGCCACAGCTGCTCTCCCTGTAGCCACACTCCTCGATTGCGCACTCTCTGATATTCAATGCACTTCAAAACCTTCCATTCCCTTGGTGTCCAAATCAACTTTAATGATAACAACGAGAGGAAGAACATATGTACTTTTTACATATTGGTTTAGTAGAGTTCTTCTAAGCCTTTAATGTGTGCATTTCTGCTCAAAAGACATTTTTTCCCCCTAGAAGATTCAAAGAAAATTTCTTGACCTTTTTAGCCTTAAAGGGAAAGGGATCTTTTAGAGGAACATTTTCAAATGTTAGTGAGTGGATTGGTCTGCAGGTGTCACCCTTAGAGACTCAGTTAGGCAAGGCCAGGGTGAGCAGCAGGGTCAATTTCTTTTACTAAGGGCTGGGGACACGCAGATACAGGTGGCCAGAAAGTCTTTCTTTAGGAAGTCTTGCCTGAGCTGGGAAGAGTCCCACTGCATGCTTGAATGCCATCTCACCATAGGAGGGACAAAAAGGTTGGGGCTAGGAGAGGAATACCATTATTTTCTCTGTTATTCAAAGGTAAAGAAGGTGAGAGGGGATTTCTCCTTACTCAAGAGCATAGAATTTATATGTATAATACTGGTCATACCCACAAGCTAGTTCAACCACTTAAGAAAACAAGAGAAACTTATGTTACATTAATAACTAATGGTATCTCTGGTTAGTTAGCTTAAAAAACGCTAAAATCAATTATATTTACTAAATATATTCAACAGATGAGAAATGGTATGAGGAACACCTGGGATTTTAGACTATTAAAATTATTTACATAAGATGTACATGTGCTACTCTCTCTTTCTGGCAAGGTTTGTGCTTTAGATAACAAATTTCTACACTTGGAAGCCTAGAGCAGAAGCAGTTCTCCATTTTCTTTTGAAATCTACTGTAACTGAAGTTCCATAAGAAACCACCAAGAGGAGCTCAAGACGCAACATAATGGACACCCCAATTGTCATGGCTCACTAAAAATATGCTTGACAAAACTACAAATTCTTATACATGTCTTGAAAAGGATTAGAAAAAAAACATGAAGGGTCTGATTTTTTTGTGAAATCGATAGCATCAACTAGATACTGGAAGAAATATTGTATTAAAATTTCTCCCTCAAATTCTCCTAAATACAAATCCAAGAAGTTATCCACTGGCCTTAAAGAATTAACTTTAGAAAATGTGTACTTCATGTAGATGTACACATACTTGGAAGAGGCACACAAAAGAGCAAGCTTAGTAAATAATACCCCAGATGAGTGTTCTAATACCAAAGAATGATACTCTTTATGCCAGTTTAAATATCTAACTACGAAAAGAAGAGATTTTGGAATTTCACTTAATAACCCACATAAAACTGAATAATATAGGTTAGAAGAGCTACAATTTCTAGAGAATCAACCCTATTTTGAGGAAGAAACTTTGGAGTTGTGTTACTCTAGAAAACTTACTTGTGTACAAATTACTTAACATTCCAAATGTAAACAGTTTTACACAAGGTTGCAGGAGCCTATATCCCTGGAGCGAAGTCAGTTATCAATTCAGCAGGGGCTTAACACCCATCTAGAGAACTGTCATAACTATTTGAACAACTCTGCCTCAACAGAAATATATCACTTCTCAGATTCTTGGAAAGAAGAACTAGCTGTGTGATTTCTTAACAAGGGAAGTGAATGTACTTCCTGGAAATATTACTGCAATTATGATCCTTTTTTTCCCCTCAGAGACTCCATTTTTTTTCTTTATCAGGCCTTATGTCATTCTTTGTAACTTCTCTATAATTGGCTTAGATTTCAGCCTGCAAAAATGTTCAAGTGCTGAGGAGATCTGCATGAAAGCCGGGCTGTGTAGGTGGATGGGGACTCCTCTGTTCCGTTATCTTTGTTGTAAAATTGGTGTGCAGTGATCTGACAGCACAGGCAGAAACAGTTTCCCAGAAAGCAAAAACATTCAGCCATCAGCAGACAGTTAGTTAGGAACTCAGAGGAGATGGGGGTGGTTTGTCAGAGTCATTACCTCACAGGATGAAGACTGAGTGCGGTAGCTTGGCACAATCTTGAAGGTAATACTCCCCCGCATTTCCCTCTGGAGGGACAAAAGGAGAGTTCTCTTACAGGCAAACGTCACACACCAAAACACATAAGAAACCACTCCACACATGTGGTAACAATTAGCACAAGCCACCTGACAGCACACGGCCGTGAAATGAAACCTAATTATAAAACCAGGACTGCTTAAGTTTACAGTATAAGTTCCTGGGAAAGCCTAGCAAAGTCAAGGGCGATTGCCTTGAATCTAGCCATAGTCTCACAGATCTCTGATGACTACCCTTCTATAGACATGAATACCAAACACTTTAAATGACATGCCTTTCAAAAGTGACTCTAAATTGAACTAGATAATAGACTAAGTAATTACATAAAAATCCTGCTTGGTATGTTATTTGTGATGGTGTACTCTATAAAACTGGTTTTTTATTTTATTAATTTTAGCTTTATTTTTTATTGTAGTGAATCTGCAGTGCTCATTTTATATTTAACATGTTCTCATTATACGGGATGCTGCTATCTTGCTGGGGGAAGAGGGACCAGAAGTCCAAAACACCTCCTTCTGCTCACCGTGACAATGAACTTAGGCTAGTGCTGCCGTTCTGCTGCAGCTGCTGCTTCTTTTAATCCAAAGCCTAATTTAAACACAGATTGTTGGATATGTGTGGTCAAAATGGCCTGGTCTATGGTGACTTTCCTCCCCTTTGTGCTGCAGAGAAGTCCACTACAGCTGGCTATGACTCAGCTAAACAGGAAAGAGGTTTCTGACATTGCTTATGTCAGGAGAGTTGAGGTCAGTGAGAAACTAGTTCACATGAATACACACTGGAAAGGTTTTCTTGAAATATCTGCTTGGTAACAAATGTATAAAGGATAAATGCACAGTGTTAAAGCCCATGCTGCTAAAGGTGGGCAAGAATGTTTCCAAACTCTATTGCATTTAAATATTTCCCTAGTTGTCACTTATGAATGTTGGATAAGGTCATGTTGAACGATAAGTCCAGAAACACTCTGATTACGAATAAATGCCTATTTCTTGTGTATAAAAGAACACCTAATGAACTTAAAGTTAATCTTAGGAAAAGGAAACTCATATACTTACAAGCATTTTTTGCAGCTGTTCCACTGTTTGGTTAGCCACACTGATGCCGTTGATTTCTCGAATTTCATCACCAACATGAAGTGTACCTAACAGAGTACACAAAATTATAAAGGTGAAGTGATATTTGCCTTCATAATAATAAGATCTAGGGGCCAGAGTGGTGGCTCAGCGGTTATGGCGCTTGGTTGGTATGCGGAGGATGCCGGTTCAAACCCCAGCACCACGTACACAATGAAGTCTCAGAGCAACGAAAGCCACATGAAAAACTAAATAAAAACTGATTCCCTTTCTCTCTCTCTCTCCCCCTTTCTTTGTTTTTTTCCTATCTCTTTAATTAAAAAAATTGATTCTCTTTTCCTTTCTCTCTCTTTTAAAAAAATTAAATCCAAAGGCAGCAATGTAAAGAAATTAAGTTATATAACTTCAGTATATACTGAAGGTCAATATTTCAGAAACAGTTAAATATGGCTGCAGCAGGATTATTTACCTCATGTGCTAAACTCACCCAACCACACATATCTATTCGTGGAAGGCACAGTTTTGATACATGGCCATAGAAATCTGTTTATTTTATTTCTGAGAGAGGTGGTGTGAAAAGACAGCTTCTGGAGCCATACTGTCTGGGTTCATACCACAGCTTCTGTACTTACAAGCTTTGAGATCTGGGTAAGTTACTAAAACTCTCCATGCCTCAGTTTTTTATTTTCACGTTTGTAAAATGGCAATGAAAATAGTGTTCATCTCATAGGACTGTTTTGAGGACAAAATGAACTGATCTTGGCACATAGTAAGTACCATGTAAATGTTGGCTGCTATTTTTATCTACCAAACATAAGACAAAGGTTGTTGATTTTACAAAAACTGTGATAGAATGGCATCTACATAACACTAAACTTAAACAATTTAATCTTCTTTAATAATTTGGTAGGCATTTTGGCATTCTGTAATACTTCTACTGGAAAAGTGACTGAGTCAATGCTTAGAGTGCAATTTACAATTTGTCTTCCTTATTTAAAAATTGTGCACCTGCTTATATCTGGCTTAAAATATGAAAAGTTTACAGTATCTTTTTGGAGATACATACTACAATGCATATAAATAAAATAAGATGCCCGAGATTGTTTCAGAATAATCTAGGGCATATGCAGTAGGGCAAATATAGATGAACATAGTGTGGCCATGAATTAATGACAATTATAGGTGGGTTATGGGTATGTTGGCATTCACTGCACTATGCTGTCATAATAAAACAAAATGAAAGTTGGAGGATTTTTGCTTCCAACATGGCTGATTTGACACTCAAAAATGTTCTCACAATGATATGCTTCCAAGGGCATGCTTTTTCAAGAGTTATAGGTTTTGTAGAAGTACAAATCTCTAAGAACACCTCTCATTTTTACCCTCTCCTTCTCTCCACACAAAAGAACCCTGTGAGCAGGATCCAGAGTGGTGAAAAACTAAGGGTGAAGGGACCTAGTAGAAAGGATAAATGCTAGAGTGGCAATGCCTGCTAGCTGGATTCTGAGCCTTGTGCCAGCAGCAAGTTAAAGAAGCTGCACCTAAGATCCTATAGGGAGTCAAGATTCAGATCAGTGGCCCACCATGGCAACTGGCAGAACAAAGAACAAATTCTCCTGGCAGGAAAGTTCCCAGTTTAGGCCCACAGGACTTCCATTGCTAGAACAATCAAAGAGCTTATACTAAAAGATTACCAAAAATACATTTACCAAAAAATTACCAAAATATTACCAAACTATTATGTGTAAGAATTATCAGAAGCACAGATTTAGATCCTCAAGGACAATAAATGCTGGAATGGTCAGATACAGAATATAAAATAGCTATATGTTAAATATTAGAAGAAAAATAAGAGTCAATTGCAAGGATGAGCATCCAGTAAGAGACTCTCAGGTGTGAGCAGACATATCTGAAAACAAAATATAGACAAATGACTAGTACTTCTAAAAGTGTAAGTAGTGATAGAAACTAATGAATGAATTAAATAGGAGTTCAGATATGGCTAAAAAGAGTTTCAGTGAACTGGAAGATATAACCAAAAAATTGTCTAGAATGTAGGCTAGAGAAATAAAGACATGAGGAAAATAGGAAATAAGACATAAAGTATATATGAAAAAGATATTAAGAGACATGAGGAAAATGTCGAACATACATCTAATTCGGAGATAGAGAGAGAGAGAGAGAGATGAGAGTGGGAGAGAGAGAGAGAGAGGAAGGAGAATACAAAGAGAATAAAGAAGAGTTTGAAGGAATAATGGTTGCAAACTTTCTTGAACAGATGGAAACATGATTACATGGACCCAGGAAAAACAGTAACCTGAACGGGATAAATACAAAGAAATCCTTGCTGAGAGAGTGAAATTGCAGAACATCAAAGACAAAGATCTTAAAATATCCAGAAAGAAAGGATGGATCACCTACAAAGCAAAGACAAGTGTAGTAATACCAAACTTCTCAGTAGCAAACAGTGCTCCCCAAAGGGTGGTCTGAGATGGAAGATGGAATGGTGAGAAAATAAAATCCTACACATTTATATAAATCCAAACAAAAATGGCCATATATTTTAATATTAATTTCAGACTTTCACATTTTAAAACAAGATTGAACTATAGTACTGGACTATGTAACACAGAAAGTGTGATCAAATTCAGTGTTCCAATGTCTGTACTGTTTCAGAGTAGAATTTAGATATTGTTTAAACTTTAGAATATGGAAAGCTAAATGTGCAAGACAATATTTCAAGATAACTAAATGTTTAAAGAAATGGGGTGCTAAAATTCTAAACTACTAGTGTGTGTGGGGGTGAAATGAAATTTAAAAAATGAACAATAAAATCAATTAAAAGAGAGAATAAAAATAAATAAAAAGCAAGATAGTAGAAATCACCACAAATAAATCATCATAACTATTCATGGACAAATCCATTAAAAGATAGAGGTCACCAGAGCACATTAAAAAAATGAAAAGCTCACCTTTGTAAATGTTTGAAAAAGACACACAAAAGCATATAGACACAGAATAACTAGATATAAAAGGCTGGAAAAAGACATGCTAGCAAATATTGAAATGAGGCTAGAATAGTTGTATGAATGCTTGATAAAATATGTTTTAAGTAGAAAGTATTATTAAGGATATAAATGGTTATTTGGCACTTGTATGTACTTAGTGACACAGCTTCAAATACATAAGTCAAAACCAAGAGATTTGTAAGTAGATAATGAAGTAGATATTGAAAAACTATCATGATAAAGAGATATTTCAACAATTATTGATAGGCCAAGCAGATGGAAAATTAGTCAAGGCATAGAAGATTTGAACAAAAATATTAACAATATCAAGTCAATCCTCACAGGGAACTTTGCATGCCACAATTAAAGAATAATAAACAAGTTCACAATAGACCATTTGCAAAAATGATTAAAGCAACTCTCAACAAGCCTCAGAAAACTGTGGTCATGTAGACCACATTCTCTGACCACAATATAATTAAGTTAGAAGCTCATTAAAAAAAAGATATACAGAATATCTCCTCAAATGTGGAACATAAAAAACACTTTTAAATAACTTACGGGTAAATTAAAACTGTAACAGAAACATAAAAGTACTTAAAATGCTGCACATCAAAACTGTTAAGATCTAGATAAAACAGTAGTTACAGGGAGATTTTAGTTTTAAATGCACATATTAGAATAAAAGAAAAACTGGAAATATATGAAGTAAATGTCTCATTTTCCAGATAAGGTGTAATGTTACACAACCTAATACATTTTTAGAGATGTTGTGGGAAGGGGAAGGGAGGGATAAGGGTGGGTAATTGGGGGGCGCTCTTGGGGGTAAATCTAACCTTCAGAATCTATATACATTTCATATTATTTTGTTAAAAACTCGTATGATTGTTCAACAAATAAATTTCTCAATAAAAAAAGGGGCTGCAGCAGTGGCTCTGTAGTTATAGTGCTTGCCTCACAAGTGCAGGGACACTGGTTGGAACCTCAGCACTATGTACACAATGAAGTGTTGGAGCAACCAAAGCCACATGAAAAACTAAATAAAACTGATTCTATCTCTCTCTCTCTCTCTCTGTGCCTCTCCATCTTAATTAAAATAAAAGAAACTAAAAGTCTGGATGGCCTTATGAATGTTAAAGAAATTGAAGTTGTTGTAAAAATCAAAACAAAACTTTCCAAAAAAATTTAAAACAGGCCAGATGAAGTGGCATGTGCCTGGAGTTCCAGCTACTCAGGAAGCTGAGGCAGGAAGATCACTTGAGTCCAGCAGTTGGGGCTAGCCTGGGCAACATACAAGACCCTGTCTCCAAACAAACAAACAAACAAAGAAAAAACAAAAATAAAATACCAGGTCTTGATACTTTTGTAGGCAAATTCTGCACCAAACCTTCAAGACACAAATCATTCTGGTATCACATAAAGTCTTTCAAGGAATCAAAGGAAAGGGAATGCTCTCCAAGTCATTCTCTTTAAAATTAAAATCAGACAGATAAATATAAGAAAGGATAATTAATTACAGGCTAACCTCTTAAATGTAAATACCAAAATCCTAAACAAAACTTTAGCACATAGTCAAACAGTACATAAGAAGGATAGTATACAATGACTAAGATAGGTTTATCAGGTTTATCTGAGCAAGAGCAGTTTTTCATTAGGAAATGTTTAAGTCATTTACCACATTCATAGATAACCCCCAAATGATCAACAGATTGAAAGAAAGTATTTGATAAGATTCAGAATTCATAGTTAAAATTACTTAGCAACCAAGACTATAAGGGGATGTTCTTAGCTCTAATAAAATGTAGGTACTTAAAATCTGAAGTTAACATTATTGTTTCTGGGGAAACATTGGGAAGATTCCTTTTATCTATTTAATTTTTTGGCATAATAATTGTACATCTTTGAGTTACAGTGTGATGTTTTTGTACATTAAAATAGTGTGAGCAATGTATTTTTATACATTATTTTTTTATTTGTTCAATATAGTCTTACATAAAGAAAATGTCATATATATAAATTGCTTACTATTAATGGGATGCAATTAAACTAAAAAGTTTCTGCACAGCTAAAGATCTAGTCAAGAGCATCAAGAGAGAACCTACAGAATGGGAGAAAATTTTTGCCTGCTACACCTCAGACAGAGGGCTAATATCCAGAATATACAGGTAACTAAAGAAACGAAAGTCCAAACTTGCAAATAATCCAATGGGCTAAAGAACTCAAAAGGAACTTCTCTCCAGTGGAAGTCCAGAAAGCCCACAAATATATGAGAAAATGCTCTACATCATTAGTTATAAGGGAAATGCAAATCAAAACTTCCATGAGATACCACCTCACTCCTGTTAGAGTGGCAAAAATGAAGAATATAAACAACGACAGATGCTGGAGAGGCTGTGGGAAAAGAGGAACACTATTACACTGCTGGTGGGACTGCAAACTGGTTAAGCCACTATGGAAAGCTGTATGGAGAATCCTCAAAAACTTAAGGATGGACCCACCTTACGACCCAGCTATCCCACTCCTGGGAATTTTCCCAAAAGACTTAGAATCAGCGTATTATAGCGATGTGGCTTTATCAATGTTTATAGCAGCTCA